>CAAKHG010043432.1:0-16530 GCA_901007715.1 Dactylopterus volitans
AAACATGCGTCATAAATGATGCGGAACGCTATTAATATGACGCACGTTGGTGCTTTTAAAAGTTCCGGGGCCACCTCCACTTTCCCAAAAAAAAAACCCAAAAAAAACATCTGTCTTACCTATCTGTCTGTCCTTCCTCTCACCGTTTCACACACACTCTCGCGGACGCACACACGCTCGTCCGTCCCGCTCTCGGAAATGAGGGGATTATGGCTGCGTTAAGCTGCGGTCCATTCAGAAACACAACACTTGTGTGTGTGCGTGTGTGCGTGTGCGCGTGTGTGAAGGCCGGCGGAAAGTCTCGCTGCACCGAAAACTCATTACACACTCCTGCCACTCACACGTGCACGCACACACACACACACACGCACCTAAACAGCCTCAACTTTACCTTCACATCTCTCTCCACTTTCCTTCAAGGACTTCACACTTAATCATTTAACATTTTAACGCTTTTCTGTGCCGCAGAGCCTAGTCTCGCACTCACCACCCAAGCTACTTTATTGTGTGTGTGTGTGTGTGTGTGTGTGTGAGAGAGAGAGAGAGAGAAGCAAAATGAGTTTCAACCAGCCACTGGATACAAAACAGCTATAGAGCACGGTTTGATTTTTATCTCCTTCAGCAGTCCTAGTCACATATTCCCAGGGGCTGCGTTACTTTGAGTGTGTGTGTGCGTGTGTGTGTGTGTGTGTGTGCGCGCGCGTGTCTCCAGATGAATGAGCCAGGCTTTTCCATTCCCTGCTGTGGTGGTGTGGTGAATATAGACGCGCAGCAGCCAACATTTACACCACCGCCGCTGCCACTTCTCAGACCGAGTGGGTGAAAAAGGCAGCAGAGGGGAAGATGGAGGGAGCGGAGGCTGCGTGTCCGTCGCCCTACTTACGCACTGAACTGAACACACACACACACACACGTGTACACACATACAGATCGAGACCACCCCCTGTGGAACACACACCAATAATTACTTGCAGTAATTCAAAGACCCCCCCTACCACCACCACTCCTCCTTATATCCAGCGGCGTGAATCCGTGAGAAGAGGCCGGGAGGAAACGGCCCCCACAACGTTATCGCTCGGGACGGGGGTCACGTCTGAGTCCACGAGGACACACAAATCTCTCGCAAGGCCCTGAGAGTGCACCAACTTCCCTCCCTCGGAGATAACGGGCAACGTTCGCCGGCTGCCGTCTCCCTCGATTCCCTCTTGTCCCACAAAACATGTCAATGTCGTTTATCGCTTCAAAAAACAAAAAAAAAGGAGGGTAAAGGCCGCGTGATAATGACCAAATCTGCCATTTCAAGGGTACCAGCACGCTGCAGACTCATCACTGGCTCTTTTTCTGGTCCGAAGTGGTTTGAGGCATCTGTCAACACTTGGGCTGCTTTTTTTTTTAACTTCAAGTGAATGAAGTAGCAGGAAGATGAACAGAGGAGCTCATTTCACCAGAGGGGATCCCTCAGGGAACCCCACTGGGCACCCCTCATGGGGGAACTTTTGACCCCAAAGTCTGAGGATCTATGAGCTTATAAAGGCTTTTTTTGCTGTGGTTTTTTAATCGCAGACAGTCGCAGCTGATACACACCGGCCGTCACAACGCGCAACAACTCAAGAGACCTTCCACGCGTCCGGCCTGAGCCGAGAAGTCGCAACCGAGTGACCAGCAGCGGCCGCGGAGGCTGAGATCCCGAATGAGGAGCTCGGTCGCAGCCTGCGAACACTGACCGCAAACTGCTGGTGCTTTTGTTTTTTGTTTTTTTGGTGAGGCTCGAGTGTCGCAACAACCGCAAGCTTAAGAAATGAGATTCCTATTATAACTGTGAGTGGGATGTTGTCATGTGAAACCAAAACTGCAGAGAAGTTCACGGAAACGTTTAGGGGGGGCGGAGGGGGGTGAAATTAGGGTCTCGTGTGAGTTAAATTTTAAAAAAAAAAACGCGGTTCTAAAAATAAAAAACTACATCTGATGCGAGATTCTCCATGCGTCCCTCGCGTGTATTACTGTGATAGCATCAGCAGTTCGGGGGCAGCTTACTTTGGTGATGATGAGCGGCTCGCCGTGCTCCAAGCCTCCTTTCAGCGTGAACCCCCAGGGCGCGCCCCCGCTCAACTGGACCTGGATGTGGTGGAAGGAGACGAGCTGCTCGACCGTCTCCATTCTCCGCCGCCGGCTCCTCTTATCCCGCGTCTTCTTCTTCAGCTAACTAGTCGCGGCGCCGGTGGCAGCCCCGCCGCTTCTCCATCACCGCTCCAACGACAACAACGGATGGATGGATGGAGCGAGGGAGGGAGGGAGGGAGGGAGGGAGCAGGGTGGAGTGAGCGAGCGCGGGAGGGGGAGGGCGGAAAAGTTTTGGCTAGCGTCAAGCTAGCTGACGCCATGGCGAAAACGCCGGTTAGATTTGCCGTTAAAGCGTTTTAACTGCGGACGAAAGGCGACTGTAGCATGTTTAAAAGTTACATCCTGACTCTGTAATTCTGTCTATTATTCTGCGTCACGCCTTCAGTTGATAGGGAGTTTAGTTTCTCTTTAAAACGTAACAACTTCCGGTGTTAGTTTAGCTAGCTTGACGCAGCCAAAAAACTTTGGGAAAAAGTTTTTTTTTTTCCCCAAGCGCGGCCGGCGGCCCCTCCCACCTCTCCGAGTGGCGGGAAATGAGTGATAGAAAGATCCTCCAATGACGGAGAAGTATTCGCTACAGTTGTCCAATGAGATACGCGAAAGAGGGGATATGGGGCGGGCTTAAAGGGCAACGACCACTTGAAGCAGCAACGCTCACCAGGCAAGTAACAGCCGAGGAGCCGCGTTGATGGACGCCTCGAGTTCCGGCTGCACATTTAATCACATATACTCGTGCAAAAGTGCAACAAATTTCCAGATTATTTCATATAATTTCACAAGAATATTGTACAAATGTCAAAGCAAAGCTACGAGTATAAATAGAACACTTATTTCATTATGCAATTATCTGTTACGTCCTGACTACGAATGAATGAATCATAATTATTTAAGATATCTCGTGCGCCGTCTATTAAATGTCTAAAATATTAATTTCAAACCAATTTAAAAAATCAACAAACAAAAGTTTTTTGTTGTTTTTTTTTTTGTTTTTTTACAGTCAGCAGTTCAACCTTTCATTCTGGCAAGTAAACAACATTAAAAAGAAAGAGTAAGAGATTTGGATACACGTATGCATTTAAATTCATCGTATGCATCACGTGTGAGGAAGCGCAATTTCTCAGCCGGCGTTGCTGCAGTAGATTTTGAGACATCAAACTCGTAACAAGCACCAGACTCCATGTTACATAAATTCAGATGTGTTCTGAGGGCCGCTGGACTCCTCGCATGAGCTTGCATCATTCGCCCCCATCCGGAGGACATGGTTAAACTTAAACTTGTAAAATCATTAAATCTGTGCATTCAAACCTCCCTCCCTGCACTGAGCCACGGAAACACAACGCCAGTCGTCATGGCGGCGTGCGTAAAATCCATCTCCTGTTGCTCTTCCACGCTTGCCGCCAGTTACTCCCATCGACGGGCGGCCCATGCAGGCGTCTGCAATTGATCCTTTGTGTTTCTGCCCATGCGGCCGATGATCTCTTATGGTCAGGCCGCCCATGCGTTTGTCCGCGTATCCTGTGCAAATGCAGCCCGTTTCATGTAATTATGGCCAGGGACGCCTGCGCCTGTGACGATTTTAAGCGGACGCAAAAGACTGATACGGCCCTCGTCCATTACGCTGAGGATAACCGCCATGTTAGGAGGCCGAAACGCACAATTACAGCCTCCTAAAAATTGCCACACCAGCCAAAGCCGCCCATCCTCCTTGTCAATCTGCTGCCAGAGTGACATTTATAACCGTCTCTGGAGGCAGGAAATGTAACATCTCTGCGTTCGGGAACAAAAACAACAACTCGTGCAGAAACATGAAATCAATTTTGCTATTTTCAGCTTCTTTGGGGGGAGGGAGGGCGCGACGGGGTAGAGTGAATGTGTCTGTTGAAGTATCCCTGTAAAAGTACGATGCCCGCAGGCGGAGTCGGTGTTAACTAGAAAACGAGGGCTTTCAATCAGAGCTCTTTAGAGCTGCATCATACTGCAGTGTAGGAACTTATATGCATGTTTATTTTTGCCCAAATCTCTAAATGGGTTTCTGCTGCTCTCTGTAGTGAGCGCGCTGCTTTCCATTATGGGAGTGCTGAATATCATTGAAGAAATTGAATTTCCTTATGGAATAAACGCTTAATCATGTTTCCGACTCGGACGCCATTGGAGCCATTTGTCGTCTCTCCCACAGGGTTCCTTGTTTTCCCACACTCACTCTCTCTCTCTCTCTCTCTCTCTCTCTCTCTCTCTCTCTCTGCAGCCTGGAATGATTGGGATTGTAGATAATCGCCGTTGTGGAATGCCACCCCACTGCAGCCCGCTTTGAATGTGCGCGCACGCACACGCGTGAGTGTGTGTGTGTGTGTGTGTGCTTCAAGAGAAAGGACAAGTAAAGGAGAAGAGGTAAAAAATCAAAGAGGGCAACAGCCGTGAACATGCCCAGGCAGCTCACCTCTCGTCCTGGACTTTGTTTTGGTCAAGTCAGGCAACATTTTCCTGCTTTTGCTCCTATTTTTTTCTTAATTATCATTCTTGCAAATCCTATAAACTCCAAGATTTGATTCGGTGTCGACTGATGCCTTCAAGCGAGGTCAGATTTTAAACCGAAAAAGGGAGACTGGATTTCTTTTGTTTGTGTGCTTCTTTATTTATTTATTTTTTTTCATTTTAGCAGGTTTTACATGACATGCTGAGAACAAAAAAACAAACAATTAAACAAAAACATGCACACACACATACACACACACAAAGAACACAGGATTTCCGCCCTTCTTTGTTCCCTCCCTGCAGAGAACAGTTCTTTTACCAGAAGCCCGGCGACCCCGCGGTTCTCAGGCTTGAACATGACACAAACGCCAAAAAACAAAAAATAAGAAATATGTCAAAAGCTGCAATCAGAGTCCTCAAAAATAGCCAGAATCTGGGAGTAGGCTGAAAAAAACTCAACCGCAACACAAACCAAGATACTTTTTATACCAAAGACCAAGTGGCGAACAAATTACTACAAGGGCTAAGTATAGCTGTAATTATATTGTGTCAGTGCGCATCTGCTTTTCTTACAGGCACTATTTTTATCTTTTTTTTTTGTGTGTGTGTAACGCGCATATTTTAAATTACTCTGATCAGTTAACATTTTGTTTGCAGAGGAGAGGTTTTGGTTGCAGTTCCATTCCATCGCCACCTGATGGCGCCACTATGATGCAGGCTCTGACCGACTCTGACCGTTTGGCTATATTTGCTCATCTTTTTTTGTTTTCATTCACTGCAGTGAAAACAAAAGAAAATGGGATCTGTAACATATCATCATTGACTGCAGCTGCGAAAGCAACCCTGCTTGTATCTTTGCCATAATATGACTTATTTTTTTGTGAACTGTAATCCAACGTAGACCTTATTGTTGAAATTAAGGAGTAAATATCCCAAAATGTAAGATTTTACATGAAAGTAACAATATATCGAGTCACTATAAACGTCAATTCTGCAGATTATTGATTCTGCTTAAAAATGTGACAGAATTTGATTTTTTTTTTCCTTTTCAGAGGAGTTGTCGGCCCACTGGAATCAAATTTACTAGGTCTTTTTTTCCACTTATCATTCACATTGACATGAAAATAATCAACAGCGCAAAACTCATCTTAAGTAAATTGTATAGAAGTTGAATATATAAAGTAAAAAATTAAACAATGATTGAAGCAAAGAATAAAGAATGAGTTTTATAGACTGTGATTCAGACTTTTATTTGATGCAGTTTGGTCCTGTTCTATCATCCCGGTGTACAAAACTAGCAGTGCAAACATTGTTTTGCTAAAATACTCAGAAGGACTTTGAGGCGCAAAGAAAAAAAAAGCATTTATTTCACAATGTTGCACACATCTGTGCACCATCATTCATCTTTGGCAACTATACTTCTTTTGTCTTTAGCTGTTCTTTAAAATTGTTTGTGCTATTTCATGTGTTGTTCGTGAGGAACACATGACCCCTGTGGAGTTTCTTTTGGTTCCACCTGCACGTTACTGCTTTCAGTGACTTTACTGATCTGTCCTGTATTATGTTTTTACTTGTGTGCAACTACATAAATGACTTAAATGACTCGGCTCCACGTCGCCTCACGTCATTCACGTCGGGTGTTTGCGTCATTTGCTAATAAACAGATATACAAACAGCCGAATTTGAGTAAGGGGATTTCCTTCTGGGGTCACTATCAGACCACCAGTACATGCGTGCGTAAAGAGATGACGACCTTGGCTTAAATCACCGCATGAGCAAGCAGGGCGCCACTTTTACGCACGTTTACGCGCGGTCACGTGGCTGCTTCGCGCTCCTATAGGCGGCGCGCGCACGATTGTCGGGTTAATTGGGGGGGTGAGGTGGGGGTGTCAGGCCCAACTGATTGTCCAAAATGGCCGGCGGTCAGGTGAGCCAGTAGAACACGCCCCTCGACCATGCGGAGGATGCTTGCCAGCTTCGGCGTCGCTGGTGGAGCTCGCTAGCACCGGAGCCTCCACGTCCACCATGAGGGCGACGCGCCCCGCATACGGCCTCCTGCGTGTCTGCGTCCTGTCCTGCCTCGTCCTCCCGCTCTTCTCCGCCTCCGCCGGCGTCGCCCCCGGCGGGAAAATGGCCCCTCCGCACGCCGCGCCGAGGCGCAGCCGCCGCGGTCAGCGGAGCGCAAAGCTCCCGGGCGCGCACCACCGGCCGCTGACGGACGCGCAGCGGGAGGACCAGAACCTGCAGTTCATGCTGAGTTTGTACCGCAGCGCGGCCGAACCGGACGGCAGACCCAAACAGCGCCGAAAGTTCGGCTCCAACACGGTGCGGCTGCTCAGACCCGCCGCGTCATCGGTGCGCTACCTGCCGGCGCCAAGAGGTGACGCACCCCGCTCGCCGCTCGCGCGCCTGCGGACCAGAATCCGCAACCTTGAGGTTCGGTGTTGTTTAGTGGAGCGGTGCCATCATTCTGACTCCAGTCCAGCCTGGCAGCCCTGCTCCGTAATCTGGCTTTTGGTGCACAAACCCAGAACATGTGATTATGGCAGTTAAGCTGTGGCGGCGCGAACGTGGGCCGCTTCTCAAGTCCGCAAGTCCGGACTCGCAGACTTGGAAGTGCAGACTTGGGCCCTCGCGGTTGTTCCGCCGCTGCTTCTTCTTCTTCTTCTTCTGTGTGAATGGTGGCTGGTGCTACGCGCGCACGCGTCATCAGCGCCGCCTACAGAGTGAACCGTGTAAAACAACCACAACTCATTCGTGTTTTTAAATATTTCACATATATTTATTTTATGTACGATGGTTAAGTTGGTGAGTTCGAGATTGAAGCAAAAAATTTAAAATCCAAAAACGCGAAATGGAGGAGCGACGCCTTGCGGTCGTTGTCGCCGCACCTCATTCGCCGCTCGTTGCCGATCGTCCGTGCGTCGATCCTAATGCATTCTGGGATACACGGCTTTGTTTTTTGTTTTGTTTTGACATTTGGGTTCTTTGATTCTCACGCAGACTTCCGCTGTCTTTACACAAAGCAGCTTTGACGGAGCAAATGGACTGAAGTTTCTTTCAGTACGAGACTTTCAAATGTGACTGTCATGGCAAAGCACATCTGTAACCTTAGAGAGCCCTCAAGAATGGCATCAAAATGTAACCATCCGCACTCGAGTGGGGATGAAGTGAGGCTAATTCAAAGCTAAACTGCATTTGTTGATTTTTTTTTTTTTTTGGGATGATATTTTCAGCTAGCTTTAACAGCAGAGGAGACCTGAATGTCCTCTTCTTCCAAGACTCTGGCGTTCCCTGGAGGCAGGTCTGTGCCCCAAAGCAGGCGCCGATGAAGGAGGCTCGGCTGGCGGTGCATCCCCCACAGCGCATGCTGTCTCTGACGGCTTCATCCAACTGCTTCAGCGTCAAGCCTCCATGGATCTCCGCTCCTGGGAGCGCACCAGGCAAAGCTCATGTGCTTGTGAGCACAGCAGGTATGAGCTGTTGGGAGGTCCTGGCCAGGTTCTCCTTCACCTGGTGGACATGCTTTTGAGTGCACCCAAGTCGGCATCCGATTGGACTTCTAAAAGTGGTCTGGACTTGCCGCTCGCGGATCTGTGAATTGGAAGAGGACTCGGGCCGCCGATGATGACGACGTTTCAAAAGTGCGGGAGCCCGCGAATTGAGAAACGGCCACGGTGTCCGGCATCTGGTCCTCCCACCGGACCAACCGTTTGAGAGCTCCCAACGCCAAAAACCAGCAGAGTAAAGTCGAGTTTAGGCGTCCGTCAATGGAAGAAGCTAACGTAGGACGCCACTGTGCCCCGGACGCCACCGTTACTGTCGTCCCGAGGAAGCCAGACGCCGGAGAGGCTCCGTGTTGCATCCGCAGCTGATAACGGGCCAAACCTGGTGCTGGTGGATCGGTCAGCACCTGCGAGAAGGTGGAATTTGGACGCAGGTCCTGCAGAACGGCCAGTTAGGCCCGCGTGGTTCAGCTCCGGAGGTTGCGAATGGCCGAGGCGTCGGCGCATCTTCACATCTCAGCTCTTGCAAATCCCTCATTCACTCATCAAAGCATCCACGGGGTCTTTTTAGTTTCGCACCTATTTTCAACAGAAACATGTTTTTCATGCTGATGCCCGTGTTAATCTGCTGCAGACGGCTGTTTGAGCACGTTTTTTAACGTAAAACTACAAAAACTGAACGAGAGAGTAGGCTGATAACGGCGAGTAAGTATGATGCAGTCGGAAGGTTCCAGATTTATCCCGGCTGTTGCTCCTATTCTGTAGTTTTTTTCTGAAGAGTCGCTCAGATCGGCGCTGTGAGATGTGGACTGGTTCCCTCGATCGTAACCGACGCTGGTTTTCCCCTCTTTCCCCCCTCAGACCACCACTACTCCTTCACCGTGCAGTACAACCTCGACACGCCTCCCTCGGAGCAGCTGGTCAGAGCGTCCTTCATCCACCTGCGCTCCTCCCCCGCCGCGGCCTTGGGCGGCGCCCGGGTCCCCGGACTCCCCCGCTGCAGGGCTCAGATCACCTCCGTGGGCAAGGAGAGCCTGGTCACCATGGAGCCGCACGAGCGGTGGACGGAGACGGACATCACCGCGCACGTCAGTGGCCACGTCCTGCGGGGGAAGGACGGCGACGGGGCGGGACACTTGACCCTCACGGCCCAGTACTGGTGCACAGGAGCCGGGCGCGCTCGAGAGGACGCCGGGCGGGGGCGGGGCCGTCGGCCGGGAGGAAAAAGCCGGAGGGGGAAACCTCACTTCGAAGTCCCGTCGCTCCTTCTGTACCTGGAAGAGGAGCGGGAGGGGAAGGACTGGATGGGGGGACTGCTGGGGGCTGAAGAGGAGGACGTGAAGCCAATGGGGCAGTGGCACCTGTCGGTGCGCCGCCGCCGCTCCAAAGACTCCTCATCCCCAGAGCGCAAGGATCCTCCGCTGGATCCCCTCTCGAACAGCGCCGCCCCCTCCCCTGCCTCCATCATCGCCGACATCCCCAACTACAAGCGCAAAACGAGCCCGCCCAAGAACCGCTGCAAGCTGCACTCGTTCCGCCTGTCCTTCGACGAGCTGGGCTGGAGCCACTACATCGCGCCGCCCGTCTACAACCCTCGCTTCTGTCAGGGCGACTGCCCGCGGGTGCTCCACTACGGCTACCACTCCCCCAACCACGCCATCATCCAGACGGTCATAAACGACCTTGGCGTCGGCGACGTGCCGCCTCCGTCCTGCGTGCCGTACAAGTACATGCCCATGAGCGTGCTGGTGGTGCACAAGAGCAAGGTGGAGTACAGGGAGCTGGAGGACATGGTGGCCGAGTCCTGCACGTGTCGCTAGAGTCTCGGCCCCCTCCCTCAAGCTCGCGCTGAATTCGGCTGGGCTCTGAGAACCGAGACGGGAGAGGGAGGGAGGGAGGCGGGAGGAGGGGAGGAGCGGGGGGCTCGGCGGGGTCATGTGTTTGATCTACAGCTTGGCGGCAGACCGCAATGAGCTGGAGACTGGAAGGAGGAAGTCATTGTGGTTTCAGCTTCTCACCATCCCTGGTAAAGCACTTTAGAGGTCTGCTGCTGGATGCGATTCAGGCCCGTGAAGGACTATGGGCTGGGCATGCGGGGGGATGCGGCCATTTTCAGGTTTATAAACTGTGGAACAGTTGTAGCGTGAGCTATTTCACTTTTTCTTTTCTTTTCCATCCCTTTCTTTGTTTTGTTTTTGCTCTTTTTTTTTTTTTTGTTTTTTGTGTCTTGCATCGTTTTAAAAGACGGATCTTCAGTTTCCATCACGGCGGCACAGAGAACCAGATGTGTGTGAACTAAGAATCATTTCTGGGGGAGCATGTTTGGGGGTTGTGTGAGGTTCCTCGCTACATGTCAGAAATCATATGGCTAAAAATGAATTTTAATGGACCAGGGGTTGGAGCCTTCCCGGTCTGGTGACACCTTTCAGACTGAAAGTTTGCACTGTTTGCATTTTGTACCTATTTATAAGTGGGGCGGGGGTGGGGTGGGGGGGTCTCTATCTCTATGTGCTGCTGCTGCTGCTACTGGCCAGAAATACAGAGCAAGAACTAATAGGAGGTGTAACTAAGTCTCGACTGTTAAAGAAGCAAGCTTGTTATGAAAAGAATGCAATTTTTATTCTGAGTAAATATGAATAATAAAATAAAATGCATGTTTTCTAAAGCCGACTTCGCCGTTCAGTTATGTTCAAAATGCATTCTTTGAAAAAGCGGAATAAACCAGACTTTTAATGTCTCATAAAGGAAGTGTGACACAATCCAAAGGCTTAGAAGAGTTGGTGGATTTTATGGTGAATGTCTTTTGTTTTGTTTTTTTACCTTTTACATTTTAATTTAAAAACTAATTGTTCTTGGATACAGTCAATTTTGGAGTAAATTTCTGAAATACAGTAACTCATTACAAATATTTTTAGATACTTGAACTATACAAAATACTATCACATCCACTCAATCTCGAGCATTAGAATTATTTAGGTGTTAAACTGCTTAAAATCTTCAAAACTACTTTGAATTTAGCTTTTTGCCAAGGTGACATCAATAAACACATCCAAGGAATAAAAAACAATTGTGCTGGTGAGGTTAAAGAAATTAAATTGGATTAAATTAGTAAGATCTTTATCAAATAAACAATCCATTAAAGTAGAATTGCTTTCAAGCAATTATGTTCCTCTACCAACCAATCAAATTGCAGTTTACATAAACGTCCGTCCAGAGTCCATCAGGTCCTGGATATCATGAAAGTTCTGAATTTAATATAAAGATGTTAAGGATATTATTTGCTTCTATTTCTTAGTTGTGGTGGTAAAAATTGTTTTTGCACAGACATATAACATCACAAAGTTCACCTTTTCAATAAAAAAATTACTTTTTCTGTTGACTCTTTTAGATATTTGTGTGAAATTTTGTCACAATTAGAGTGTGAAATCTTGAATTAAGCTAAAGACGTTTGCTTGTAGCAATTGACCTTGACCTTTGACCGGTAACCACCAAAGTCCCGTTTTGTGCTTACAAGAGTGGGGCCGATGCGAGGTCACTCTGACCTCTGACCGACAAAATCATCCTCGAACCCAAGTGGACTATTGGAAGGAAACCCTCCGAGAACGACGCTATAATCAGTGCTTACATGAGGCAAACGTGAGATTAACGTCACATACAGACGAGCTTCAGAGTAAGGAAAACACATAATTCGAGTAGTTTTGGCTCATCAAACTAGATTAATTTTATCAAGACTGCCAGGCAAGACTTTGTTCAAACCTTGACCGGAATTAGACTCAATACCACATTTGACCAATTATTTCCATCACGCAAACAATCCTTTCTTGTAGACTTGTGAAACCAAAGTCAGTGGCGGATGCGTGCGTCCCCTGCGTCCAGCAGATGGCGCTCCTCACCAACAACAAACAAGCGTCTGACGGCAGACACGAACCATGAGTCCAGCCACGGTTTGCTCTCTTAATACTTGAATGTTCACAGAGAAAAAGTAAAAAAAAAAAAAAAAAAAAAAAACCTCCAGTTTCACGGCTTTAAATAACATCGGGCTCATCGTGAGTATCGGTGACTTTGGTTTGCGTGCGGCGACATCGGAGTCGACCGCGGCGTCTCACCAGACTCTCTGATTGCCTCTTATCTGCCCTTGACCTCGCTATCAGGGAAGACCTCTGGTGAAGGCCGTGTGAGGTTTTCACAAAGTAAACACCAGCAAACATTTCCGCATAAATGTTTCCTCAAACCACTGAGCCAGAAATGCCGAATAAATCCCATCTTGACAGGAAAAAAAAAACAAGTTTCCGTCAACATCCTGGATTTCCTTGACTCTTTTGTGTTGTTGTTGCTGTTTGGTGTCACTTTCTGGGTCATGGGACTCCAGTTTGGGTTGGGCAACGCTCGCGGCGCGTGTGATCCCACAGTTAGAGCTGTAGCTTGGTGCAGAACTGGGTCAAAAGTAGACGCGCAAAAGAAAAGAAAAAAGCGGAATATAGACACTGATGCAGAAAAGATACAGAACAATCCTGAAATACTTTTGCGCTCCGCCCCGAGTTTCCCTCGTTTAAACCTGCAAAACAGTTAATAAGAAAAAACAACAACACCCGGTGAGTTCCTGAAAGCAGTGTTAGCTCGAAACGCAGCAATCAATGCGTAGCCCCAGTCGCTGCTTCACCTCTGACCCGACCACGTTCCCTGAAATCATTTTCAAAAATAAAATCCAGCCCCAGTTCCAAAGTCGCCTGCAGCCCACCTGGCGAGGCGGCAGCCTTTCCTGACTCGTATGTTTTCATGACACACGTGCACAGCTGCATCGTGCCACTGAGTGAACGTCTCCTAGGCAACGGATGTTCATTCCAAATGCTTCAGGAGCGCAGATGCATCACGTCAGGGTCTGAAACCTGCCGAGAGTTCAAAGTTAAGCAGCCCGGAATGCGACCTGGGTGATATACATCTGCAAAGGCAAACGGGCGGCAATAAACACAGACGCAGCGCTGGAACTACTGACCTGTGATAAGTACATGCACACGTGCACACACACACACACACACACACACACACACGCAAACTCGCCTGCCCGATGAAGGACCTTACAGCCTGACCCTCATAAACCCACACCTCCATTTTGGCATGTTCATGTTTGGGGCTTGTGAGGGGCAGGCGGAGGTGTGACGGCCGACATCTTCAGGGCCGCGCTTCCATCCATGCGACCAGTGACCAAACAAAAGCCACCAATGTGAGTATTTGCTTTGTCGATAAAGATTATTTGAATCTCGATTTTTCGCATATCTTCTGCAACAGCTGAGGACGCCATATTGACACTGTCTGGCCAACTCTGCTGATGTCAACAATTCCACACCATGTCGCTTGTCACGCCATTCTGAAGGTCCACGGGGTCACCGGGGAAACGACGGGTCGGGCCGGTGGTCCGGCCGAACCGGGATTGGACCAAAGTCTGCAGCTGCTTTCAAGGAAGAATATACACATCAGGATTCATGGTATATTCTCTGTGTGCTTCGATACATCACGCCGGCTGAGGACGACGTACTGACAATGTCTGGCCAAGTCTGCTTACGTAAACGTCATCGATGACTCGCAACGACATATCAGGGTTCTGGAAGGTTGCGCCAGTTCATGAAGGAAGATTTCAAACCACTATCACTTGTCACCCTTTGAAGGCCCAGGGTGTCACTCAAAAACGATGGGTAGGATGGGTAGGAGATCGGACAACTGAGATCGGACCAAAGTCTACAGCTGCTGGATGGAGAATCACGTCAAGAGTCTGCTGTTTGTCACATTTGCAGAGTAAATTCTGAGCTGAACTAACCAGGAGTCTGTCTGGAAAACACCTGACGTGTATTGATGGTAATAAAATATGTTGGAGGACATCATGAGGAACATGCTTGGGCAGCAGAAGCTTTGTCAGGGCATTTACACAGTGTAAAGGTCAATGAAGCTGGCAGGAGGAGCACTGACCAGCCGTATGTTGCCCATGTGCACCATAAAACAGCCATACTGAACAAATGAGTAGCACTTTCAGTTGCTCCTCCCACGAGCGATCCAGATGAATCTAAGCAGGCCACACTGAGTGCAAGTTTTTCTTTTCACCATCTGATTGTTCCCTGAACCAGCGTTCAAAGGATTTGGTGAAGTTCAGTCAAGGAGTTCCGCAAGGTTCTGTACTTGGACCTTTTTGCCATGCTATTACATTAGCATTATCTAGCATGTTGTTGCCCCATGCAACCAAATATTAAAATGAACAAATGCACATGATAACAGAGGGACCACCATTTCAAAGTTGCATGAAGCCACCGCAGCTTTATCGCGCTTATTTTCAAGGTTAATTTCAGTGTTTTTCATACTTTTCAAATTTCATATTTGCAGCAAATCAACAGTGTGTGACCCATTTTAAGATCTCATTTTTCCTTGATTTTAATTTTAGACATTTCAATGACCTGTAGGGACCCTGAGATATGAGGAGAACAAAAATATCAATGAAGTTCAACTTTTTTGATTGTGGCTCTCTTTTTTCCTCAGGACATAACAGCGTGCGCACTCTCACGATTATAACGAAGCGCGTGCACACACACACACGGACACACACACACACACACGGACACACAGGTTTCTGACAGGTCTTGCAACTGTAATCGGCGAGAAAGCTCTCCGCAGAATTTAATGAAATGAAGTGGGGGGGTTTTTTGCACCCGAATGAAACAAGTTAAATCCCATATTCAGCTGGTGCCACCTGGCATCTCCTTATCTCCGCAAACAGCAACAAAGTCCACTTCCAGAGCAGGCTGCGGAGTGTGAATGGTTTGAAGAGTTTCTCCCAGGAGGCTGTGATGTTATTCCCTGCATGAAATGGGCTGTTATATCACTGATTTATTTCGAGTTGTCGATAACTTATTATTTTAATTCTTTTCTTTTGCAGTTTGGTTGGGGTCTAAGCATCAAGATTGGTTATTTTTTAGAAAAAAAAGCTAGAACGTTTGGGTTAAAATGGACCGTTTCACAATATTAGCCATGTTTTAAAAAAGTTCAGACAGACAGACAGACTAAATAACTAAAACAAGTCTTTACAACTATAATCTCCTTGGCAGAAAAAAGTCTTGCAGGGACGTTAAATTTGCTGCGTTCGGTCGACGCTCTCTGGAGCTGCTTTTGAAGAGAAATATCAAATAAACATAAGCACAAGTAGTTCACTGTATGTGACCAATTAACTCAGTGTAAACTTCAGAGTGGAAAAGATTTTACTTTTGTGGCTACAGCATGAAAAAAACGATAAATGTTCATAGAGGTGATTAAACCTTCCTTTACTAATACGGTGCGATGTCTCTCCTCTGGTAAACTGCATTGATCCCGGAGCATAGGAACATTCGGCATTATCAATTCATTTAGATGAAAGTTCACTCATGTAACTCCACATCCCAGCCCGGTCCCGCCTCCCTATCTATCACCTTTGCTCCGGGGTTTTCTCTGTGGGGTAAAGGGCCAAACATGGGGGTCACTAGCTGCTTATTTCCTGTTCATCGTAAACCAAAAGCTATGTGAAGCATCACACCTTAAAAGCAAGTTTTAAGAAAAAGGTGATTTTTGATTGTAGAGGTAAGAGTGGATGTATCAAACGAAGCCTGGCCACGCTTCGCTTTTTGTGAGGTTGTCTTTTTTTTTTTTTTTTTTTTCATTTCGGACAGCAAATTTCATTCAGACATTTTCACCAAACAGAAATCTGATTTTTAATCAAAGACAGAAAAACCGCGCATCAAATACAGGAACCCCCAATACATCAAACACCAGCTCAGGTTTTCAGCATCTTCAAAATGTTGACATGCGCCTTTCACCAACGTCGGCGCCATTTTAAATCATCAAGAACAGCTTTTCAGGGGCTTTTCAAGCTGTGTATCTCATTCCCTTGTATTTATAAGTCCTGTCATTTAAAGGCAAAATGATGCTTTTGTGTTTGTCTTTTTACTCTTTGGACTTTTTATTGGAACCAGCTGTCATTTCTGACCTGCAGATTCCGTGTGTTTCTGTTTTTTTTCTCTTTTTGTCGACCAAAGTGGCGTCTTTGCACACCCAATGTGATGACCGAAGGTGTGTGTGTCTGTCTGCTGGTGTGTGTCTGTCTATCTGTCTGCTGGTGTGTCTGTCTGTCTGCCTGTCTGTCTGCTGGTCTGTCTGTCTGTCTGCTAGTGTGTGTCTGTCTGCTGGTGTGTCTGTCTGTCTGCTGGTCTGTCTGTCTGTCTATCTGTCTGCTAGTGTGTGTCTATCAGCTGGTGTGTGTCTCTGTTAGCTGGTGTGTGTCTGTCTGTCTGCTGGTGTGTTTCTGTCTGCTGGTGTGTGTGTGTGTGTGTTTTCTCTGGATGATCCGACGCTCAAGTTTGTTTGTCGAGATCAGCGGTGGTTCCACCTGAGTCACCACATGTGGCGGAGAACAGCAAAAC
>CAAKHG010043434.1:0-32899 GCA_901007715.1 Dactylopterus volitans
GGAAACAAAAGCTCCTCTGGCTGCTTTCACTCCTCTAAAGGCCACACAGCCTCCACGCCACGTCTCTGCCCCCCCCGCCGCCGCCGCCTCGCGCTCTCCGGCGTCCAGCGAATTCGCCCTGGTGACGCCGAAGTTCAAATCTCGGACCGGCCGCTCAACTTTGCCGTCCGCGGGGGAAGTTTCCGCGGGCAGGTTGCGGGACAGTCTCGCCCTCCCTTCTTCGTAGCCGCCGGCAAAACTGGGCATTTTCCACGCGTCGGCTACGGTCGGTCCGTCATCTTCCATCACCGGGTCGTCCCTCTCTCCCCCACCCCGTGCGGCGAGCGCGCTCCTCCGCGGGACCGCCCGACTCCGTCCGACTGCCTCCGCCACCAAAACAAAACAAAGCGGGCGGCGCGGCGCGGCGCTTCCGGGTGTCGTAGTCAGCAGGGACGCAGCGATAGGGCGACGGACACACACACACACACACACACACTCGCGCACACACACACACATACAAACACACTTTGACTTTTAGAATATTGATTGTTGTTCATCAACAGCAGCTCTTAATTCTGATTATGAAACGACTCCCCTTTTTTATGCAATTTCAGTGGAGGTGGTGGGGAAAATGTCTGCTAAGTAAGACAAAATTTTCCCAAAAAAAGGGGAAAAAAAGAAAAAAAGGGGGTCAATAAAAACCGAAATGGCGTTTTGTTTACATAAGATCAAAGGTCAACCTCAGGGCGATCTCTTATCGTTCCCGTGCGCGCAATATTGAAATTTCCCACAGAGAACTCAACTATATTTGGCACTAATGTTAATTCGGGCCAAAGAATAAGCTGGGGTCAGTCTTTTGTGCGGGTCATGCGCTGGTGATGGCACCCTAATAGCATTACATTTTGACATTTCTTTTCAGCGCCAAGTAGATTGATACAATGTGCTCAGTTGGCATGGCGATGGCTCATCAAGCGACATCTGCCCCGCGGGAATCGTTGAACAAGAGATTTAGTGGAATGGCATCTCTTCATAGGAATAATGATAGGATTATTAATATCATTATCAGCAGCGGTGGCTTGGTAGCTGCCTCGTTCCAGGCTACACATGAAAACGCTGCGGACTTGTTACTTTTCATTGCATCACACTCAGAATTCTCATCTTCACGAAAAAAAGAAAAACTTTAACCAGAAGCTCGTTTCATTTCCAAAACCAAAGTGACACTGACACAGAGGGATGAAAGCAATTTAGATGGACACATTTTCAATTCAGCGCTGTTGGCGCAACTTTCAAATAAACCGAACTGGGTCACCAGTAAAAAGGGGTTGTTAGCTGTGTTACAGTTCCTCATTAATGCCACGGGGCCACACGCTAATTAGTTTGCTTGTCCTGGCTGTACCCAATTGGGTTTTAATAGAAAATGCCAGCAATATCATGAGTCTTTACGAGGGCGAGTCTATGTGTCATTTTGTGTGAAGCCGGAGGAGCTCTCGGGCCGCTCTCGGGAGGGCACTTCAAACAAAAACAGGTCAAAAAGTGGGAGTGCTGAAGGCAAGAAAATAAATAATTTCACTGCTCGCAACCTTGAGCGTTTTTCGCTTCAATTGAAACGCAGCCTGATGCATGAATAAAGAGGGGAATCTCTGCGCCTCCTGGCAATGAGCGGCAAACTCTCCTGCGACTGGCCCGGACGCCAAAACTGGATTGACAGGGGAAAAAAAAAAAAAAAGTGGTCAGGTTTTGAATGTTAGTCCCTGAGATGTCTTTTAACATCTTATTTCATCAGAGGACTTTTTTCAGCCTGTTTTTTTTTTTTTTTTTTTTTGAGATGGCATATTTTCTCCAGGACCGAAACCCTGGACAGCATTTGGGTAGACGAGACCCAGAAGACGACTCAGACTGGTGCCATTTTGTCATTAACATATCAAAGTGTCTGTCTTTCCTGTCTTAAATGGAGGAATTTCAAACCCAACTGACACCTTTGGAGGCTTATTTTCTATCTTTTTGCACAAGTAATCTTACTTTTCACATCACTTACGCGTGTATTCGAGCATTGTTTTTCTTTTTTTACCTCCAATAATATGACGACCAGAGTGTTAGCAGAATAAATGACCTGTATCCAAACCGTGATGATCATTTGTTAATAATGTGAGGTAATGAAATACAGAACAGACATCCGGGATTTGTCAGAGAACAGAGGACGCGACATGGGCTTTCCTTCTCCGCTCTCTACTTTATTCCCGACTGTGTCGCCTATGTACAGTTAGCGGTGGGAAAACCATCCTAGAAAGAGAAGGAGTTAAATCAACACACAGTAGATGGTTCAAGTCAGTGGCGAACATTCAACAAATCAACCCAAAGCCACGGCAGCCATTTTTTGCTAAAGCGGAAATTTTTGTAACAGCTAAGTCACGATGAAGTTACTTGTTGAACTGAGCTGGGCTGTGAGGTACCTCAGGGCTCTGTTTCGAGGTACTTATTCTAATCCCTCTACAAGCTTATTGAGGCTTTATTCCTGCTTAAACCAAGAGCCTAAGCATTATTTACATGATTTAAAGGGATAAATTGTCGTGGTGCCAACAAGCTAGTGACGGTGTGCCGTAATATTACGTACTACATAATTGAGTAGTATGTGGTTGGCCTTGGGTCTCTCTGCGGTGCTCTTCAACCAGTCACTCACTTTGTGCAGAAGGAGTTATGCAGGTATAGTTGGGTGTCACACGTGTAGCATGGCTCCTTTAAGGGGAAGCTCAGTGCAGCGAGTGAGAGACTTTTCATTTTTTTTATTTTGCTTATTTAAATTCCCGAACATTAAAAGCCAACTCAATCAGGGCTGATGGTAAATGTAGTGGACTGAAGAATCAACATCCCCAGAGCGTGCTGGGTTGACCCCCTTTTACTTGGCTGACACCGGTGACATCACGGGTGTTAAGGAAGAACTACATGAGATTTCAGCTTGGGATTTCCAACTCTGCTCAAAACCCACAGCTGCACCACGGCTGGAGACGCTGCCTCTTACCCGCATGAGCTGATTTACAAGGATTTGGGGGGGTGTTTGGCATCAGAAGCTCGAACTCGTTGCATATTTGTACGTGTAACGCAGCTCCGCAGGGGGGCCAGAGCAGGAGAACGCAGTTTTCTCAGGCAGCGTAGCACTCGTTGAATAATTTATTGGTCCAGATGACTACATTTACCACCGATATTGATTGAACATACAACATGAAAAGTGGTGAAGTTTCCCTTTAAAGACGAAAGCGCGATACTTGACATTCCAAAAACACTGAGGGACTTGAAACTGCTCGGCTCTTGGCAACACTCGTCAATGTATGCAGATGCTTTTTTTTTTTTTTTTTTTGTGCAAGTGTAAATTTCCTGCCAAACTCAAGACTCTTCCTGAAACAGTCCTACATTTAAGAGCAATATTAACAAATTCTATATTGCTGGTACATTTGAATATAATTCGATTTTCGGAGATACCCTCGATCCATCCTCAGAACTTTACTCGACTGCTTGTTTATTGACAACATTTTATGAAATAACTTGGCCCCAGCTTAGTTCTGTAAATTCGTAACCGATTTTTAACCGACAGAGGTGCTCTCTTAGACTGGCAGACAAACGTGTGCCAACTCTTTGAAAACTATAAATGCAGTATTCCTCCTTATATAGTATGAGAAGGTTTCTGCCTATTGTTTCTATTGCTGCTCGTTAACCTTTAATATGCCCCCCCCACCCCCCCGCCCCCCGCGCCCCCTCCTTAATATAAATGTGAGTTGAGCAGATTGAGGCATCGTGGATTCTGGGTTAATTGTTGTTCAGTTCACCATGACAGAGAAAGCAATGTACTGCAGTACAAAGTCTTTCGCACAACCAACCAACCACTCACGCACGCACGCGCGCGCGCACACACACACACACACACACACACACACATGCTCCATCACATTATACATCTGAAATCCCCTCCGATTGGCTGAACATTTGCTTAAAACGCGTCGAGTTAGTTGTTTAGGTGGCCATCGGGTCCACAGTGACATGTTATGGAAGTGACACCAGATCATTTCACTTTCAGTTCAAAGTGCTCTCATTTGCTCAAACATCATTTTCAATTAGGCTTTCAAATAATGACCATGTGACCGCTGCACAGCATTAGTGCCACAGTCTTGCAGAGCAGACTCAATCGTTTTGATTACTGAAAAGCAACTTGTGGGTTTTGGCTCTCAGTCCAGGCAGAAATAAATATTGTAAAGTCAATTACGCGCCGAAGTGGAAGTGGAATCTCCAGCCGTGACAGAAGGCTCACTCAAAAGAACTACAGACTACAGTGCGACTAATCGCCTCCCCTCCTCTCCGCCGTTGCGCTCACATTTCAAATACACAAGAAGAAGAAGTAAAACATAGTAGTCCCACTTGTACACAACATCATACATTATTAGTCAACTAGAAAAAACAGTAAACACGGCCACACGTGATTAAAAAACGTCTAGAAGTTCAAAGTTACATTTCAGTTTTACATCGTAGTAGCTATTTTTCTCCTTTTACTCTGCGGACTTTTCAGACAGTATTTATAGAAAAATCACAAAGTTCACATTTAGGACTCTGAGGAGAGCTGAGGGGCATTCGACAAAACCAAACAGTTCCCTTTAAGTAGCTAGTTTAGTCACACGCAGCATGAGATTAAATACGCAACAGTTTTTCGAAAAACACCTCATGCAAAACACACAAATTGTTGTTTTTCTGTCCTCCGTGTGCGGCCTGGCGGGGGCAGCGGCTCCCGACGAAACCACACAAAAAACCCGCCGGAGAGGAACCGCCGCCGAGGACGGCTGGAAGGTGGACTTTGAGATCAGTTTGTTGACGGTCCGTTTTGGCGTCAAAGGAAGCCAGCGTCCCGCCCGCCCCCCTCTCCCCCGCTTCCCCTCCTCCTCCAGAAGTGTCCCATGGTTGATGGGGAAGGCCTCAAACTTTTGGTCCAGCGATTTGCAACAGAAACTGAAACATATTTCGTCCCGGAAAGGAATCAGCAGATCTTCCTGAACAGAATTGAGAAAAAGAAAAACAAACAAACAAAAAAAAAAAAACAAAAAACAAACAAGAAAAAGAAAACAACGCCACCAGCCTCCACAAGCAACTCGCTGCCATTTATCGAAGACTTGATGAGCAGGACAAGCAGCAGAGTCGGCACCTGCTTCGAACAGCCTGGAATGCAAATGTGGAATTTCTGATTTCTATATCTAGCTTGTCATTCTTTTCGTACATTAGAGCCCCGGATGTACTGCACGTGAACGCGTGAACCCCCCGCCCCCCCAGTCGAGTTCCTTCCGGGAAGCCGGGCTCCGCAGGCGATGTAGTTGGCACTTTTCGACATGAACATTTGAGCGGTGAGGTGGTGATGCGCAGCTGCAAAGTCTCTGGCATCTCTCTGGTATCATTATTATTATTATTATTGTCCTTGTTGCACGGCGGGCAAAGACAAATGTAGACGTCGCCGGTAGAGGATCAACCTGTTTTTTTTTTCATCAGTCATCATGAACGATGGAAAATAATTCACTGAAAAATCTTGATGACTCTTTTGAGGCTTCTCCGTTCCCACACGACGATGGCGGCCATTTTTCAAGATCTCATTCTTGTCCTTTTTTTTTTTTTGTCACATTTTATATGGTGCAAAAAAAACAAACAAACACCAACCCAACCTCAAAAAAAAAAATCCATGAGAAGATTCAGGCTCCTCTTACTGTGATTGTCATTTCTGTCTGGATGTAAAAGTTGCCTTTGGAAGTTCCTTGGTGGTGGTGAGGGGCTGGATGTTGCCAGCAAAGCTGATTGGGCACTTGTAAATTTGACTTGCAGCATTTTATTTCTGCTTCCAAAAAAAAAAAAGGGGAGTGGGGGGAGGGGAGAGCTGGCACTTGCCTGCTGAGATGAAAAGGTGGATGAGTTCCACCTGGAGCTTGGAACCGGGAGCCCGGGTGTCTGCATGAGGACTGAGGTGGAAAAGAAACTGTTGCCTGACCTCGATCGCCCCTCTGTGAGGGAGTAGCCATCTTCTCTCCCTCTTCTTCTTTCAACTTATGCCCGCTTGCCTTGGATGGAAGACAAAATATTTTCGAACACAGAAGCACGTTTGGAGCAGCTGACCCCCCCCCGGTCCGTACTGAATATGGCAGAGAGCACCCGCGGTATTTTCCGTGATGCTGGAGCTATGAAAGGGTTCGCGTCCTGGTCCGTCTACCCGCTGCGTCCGTCCGTCCGTCCATCGGGGTTCGGAGTTTCCGTGCGGCTGACAGAATTGTAAACATTAAGATTCACATTAGCGCGTCCTTATGGATCTGTTGTTTGCGTGCCTGCGTGTGTATTCACATGTGCATAATTTAATGCCTGTCTGCGCGTGCGTGTGTGCGTGTGCGTGTGTGTGTGTTTACCCCCTGCACTCGTGCACTTATGAGACGACTGTGTGCAAACCTACGCGCACAAACCGAGCTGGCCGACGCTGCTCGTTATCTGACGCTCGGAAGATGAATGGGTGCGGCACGTTTTGAGCCCGGCTTATGACGTCCATCGGGCTTCCATCTTTACTGTTCCGCAAAGAGCACCCGAATGCACCGGAGAGTAGAAAAAAAGAAAGAAAGAAAGAAAAAGTCTGACATTCCTTGATTGGTGGTGGTGTTGGTGCTTTGTTTAGCTGGAGGTCCGCTGTCAGGCACAAAGAGCAAAAAGTTCCAGCGAAGGAAATTAAGCAGGTTCTATTGCGCTCGCAGCGGATGCGTCTCTGGGGTTTCTAAACTCCTTGGTCAGGTGTTTCTGAACTCAAGAGTTGTTAAGATTTCACTTTGAAACTTTGAGACAGCCACGGGTTCCTGCAGCGGTTTTAAAGGAGCGAGGCTGACCTTTCTCTGACAGCAGAAACCCGAGAGCTCGCCTTGAAGCGATGCGCGGGAATTCGCCCGTTGCGTCACCGCGGCCTCTTCGCGTCCCTCTCGCAATCGCAGCGCAGATGCGCAACACAGCAGAAGATGAGGGAAGTCACTGCTCCTGTCAGATTTAAAAAAAAAAAAAAAAAAAAAAAAGTTGTTCTGGGAGCTGCCTGTATTGCTGTGGCACACACACCACACATACACACGCAAACACGTCCTGTAGTTGCCGTTTTCAACCACACGAGGCCAGTGTTTCATGAGGAACTCTTTAAAATCTGCAATCGGCAAAACCAGGGAAGCCATCTGACCAAGCACTGGTGGAGAGGGTTCATCAGACAAGAGTGTGTTGGTGTCTTCTGTATCCTGTCAACCTGTCTGTGTCTCTGTTTCTGTTCATTTAAAAAAAACAAAAAAACAAAAAAACAAAAAAAAAAAAAACATTTGGAGTTGTAAAAAGCAGGATGTTAAGCAGTGGTGGTGACTGGTAAGGCAGCGCTGCTCAAGTAGCTCCTCTGTTTATTTTGACCTGCGGAAAGAAAAGAGAGAGAACTTTTAGAAGGTGAAACTGGAAAATAGCCGAAGTTTACGACGGTGAAATTACAAAGCGGTGCATTTGCTCAACATCGTCCTTGGTAAAGTGATTCAGTTGGGCAAATAAGCTGAACAGCATAATGCCGCTTGATGAGAACATCAGAGGCACTTGTCCTGTGTGTTTTACAGAAGATAATAATACTCGAGAGACGGCTTAACGCCCTTGTGGGTATTTCTGCACCGGTTCTCTGGTTTTACATAATGACACAAACATTAAAAAAAAAAGAAAAGTAAGGAAAGATGTTTTGTGTCTGGTGTTTCGTGACGTTTAATTGTTAATGCAGAGGACCAAGTTTAATGCCTCTCTACCTTTTTAGGCTTGTTTGAAATCATTCACCAGCACAAAAAAACCCCAAAAGGGTTCTTTTGTTTTGTTTTTTTTGGACTTGTTAATCATCTTGCAACCATTCAGCTTCATTCTGTGACCACTTGTGGGGTCTCTTGTTGCCAGGCAGGGAACCTTTGTGGATTCAGCATTATCAGTCCATTAAAGCACTGTTATCAGCTGTAATGAGGAGCGCGGCTCTGAGGTAGAGGGGCACGCCCTGCCCAATACCCTGTAGTTCAAGTCAGTTATGCCCTCTAGTGGCCAAAGTAATAATGACCACCAAATCAGATGAAGCACATATGAAGCAACAAAGCCCACACCAGGAGGGAGGCTGGGGTGGTGGCTGTTTGACTAGTGTGATTTTTTTTCCGATTGGCAACAGTGAGTCAAGACTGACTTTGAACCACACTGTCCACAATGTAATGTTACATAATGGGTTAGTCATGTATTATTAACATGCGCCAAAATGTTCCCTGAACCCTAACTTAAGTGTTTTCTTGCATGGACCCAACAAGACCCTCACTAAAGTGACGGCAAATTACAAGGTAGTGATATTAACTGTGAAATGATAACTAGCGACATCTAGTGGTAGATTCACATTTTGCAAACCGTTATCTCCCCCCTCTATGGTGGGCTACAACTATGGTGGTCTGCAAGATCGTTAGTCTATGATCTCACCCTTGTCAAATTTTCTCATATCTCAAACTTATCACAACACAAATGGTTAGCAGCGCGAGCAACCACTTTATTCAAATTTGGAAAAACAGTATTGACACCTGCAGGGAAGTCGATTTGCGGCTAAAATATGCTCAAGGAAAGAAATAATAATTTGGAATAATTGTTTGGTCTTACACGGATGTTCCTGGAGGAAAAATGTTACAAAACTCAAGACTCGTTTTCAAACAGATACAGCAGCTAACATATGTCACGACTCCGGACGTTTGACAAAAGCAGCAAGAAAGAAACTGCAGGGCGCAGGCCTCCGTGCGAGCCAATGGTAAAAAAAATAAAGTTTATATACAGTCTTTGGTTCCTCCCTGGTTTGTTTTTCACAATCCAACACACGGACCTGCGCCTGATACAGAGACGTAGGACTCACTCTTTGCCCATGAAAGCACATGGAAGCTGAGTTTTAGCTGACTGGACTCTATTGAAACATTATGACTATTACACTCCATTTCTGCCTAAAGATCCTACTAGATACTACACACTGTCCCCTTTAATGGACTGATAACATCCATAACAGCCAATACACATTCTGAATAAAACTTTCAGTGAGTGCAATGGCAACGATCCGGCTGATTGACAAAAAAAAAAAAAAAAAAAAAAAAAAAAATCCAGTTCATTGATTGCTTTCATTGATGTTTACAGTGATTTGATCTAAGTACAACACACTTTTGGCTTCGAGCAAGACCAGTTCATCAGTGCGACCTCGGCATGAATCAAGTGGTTGTGAGAGCAGATTCATGAGGCAGCTGTTGAATAAAAAATAAAAAATGCTAATTGATGTTCCAGCTCTATTTTTATCGTTTGGTATTTCTGCAGGATTATTGTTTCATTTGTACTCTCATTACGATGCACATGGCAGGGAGCCCGTGCTTGTGAGGTCAACAGTAACTTTAGCTGAGAGTTTCTGGTTTCTTTGCAAAGAAAAGAAGAAGAAAAAAAAATTCCTGGAGGCGGAAATTGTTCAGGTGCATGTGTGTGTATGTGTGTGTGTGTGTGTGTGTGTGTGGGTGGGTGGGTGGTTGGGTGTGTGACTTGTCAGGGAGAGAGAGAGAGAAAGAGAGAGATCTCCCTTGGGACACTACAGCTGATGCTATTTTTATTGGTCTCTCTGGCCAGAGCCAATAAACAACACAATGAAGGGACAACAGCTGGGGAACTATGATAGCATAATGATGGCTTATGTGTGTGTGTGTGTATGTGCGGACATGTACGTGCGCGCATGTGTGTGCACATTGAGGTCCAGGAGCGCATGCTGTCCACCGGCACATTAATTGTTTGCATGTTGTGCGCCCGAGTGCGCGCACGGATATTTGTATTCGTGCTCCGGCCTTTTGTCTGTTTGTGGCTATTATCTTGGGGTCAGTGATTTATGATCAGTGTTATGGCTTCCATGAGGGACATATAAAACTACAGAATGGCCCTTTATTGCCTTTCTTCTTTGTTTAGTCCTGCGTTTCATCCATCACTCTCCGTTTCTCCTCTCCCCCCCTCCTCCTCTGGTCTCTCACCCTCTCCATCTTGATCTCTATCCGTCTCCTCCCTCCGTCCTTCTGCATCTCCCCGATGCGTCCCGCCTGCCCCCCCCGCCCCCCCTCCTTTTTCTAATAAATACAGTTATTGATAACCTGCCTGCTCCACATCAGTAGGATCACCAATATTTCACCTTGTTGTTCATTGCAGACGTGTAGCTTTTTGTTGTCTTACTCGCTGCTTTTCCACAGGACAAACCGAGACGGCGAGACCGATGGACTCATTGAGTGTCATCCTATTGGTTCAGCCTAAAAATAACCCGAGCCTCCCGACGAAGCCGGAAATCCGCACATGGCGTATGTCGAAGAAAAAACAGAATTATTGCAGTTTGCAGAGACGTCCCTCTCCAGATTGAAATAACCACGGGGCTAATTATGAGACGAAGACGAGACAAAGAGCCAGAACGGCGTCAGGGGTATAATAGTTTCCATCACATACTTCACCTTTAATTGCGCCGTGCGAGGGGAGTGATAGAAGAACGACAACAATGATAAATGATGAGACCTCGAGCTGATGAACGACAAAGCCTGTATGCTGAATTCTCAACATCAGACGCTGGAAAGTTAGTCCGCCAAACATGCCGCCCGGATCGAAGACGGCGAGATCCGCCAGCTTTCCGTCTCCACAATGTAAACAAGACCTCATCTTATAAAAAAAAACAACAACAACAACAACAACAAAAAAAACACCGTTGTGTGACAAAAGCATCCCGAGGTATTTTGTTTTCTCAATAAATACTCACATGTACATGGGCTGCAGCTGAAGGTGGGAGGTCTTCTGAGGCCCCTGGTAACCGTACGAGTCGAAGCCGCCTATAAAATCAACTGAACAAGAACAGCCTCAATTAGAGAAAACAGATGTTATCGTACTTATCATCTGGGAACCTCCCACAGCAGATGATTCACTGCGTTTGGCTTCCAACACCTACAGACATCGCAACAGCACTTTATTTTTTTTAATTTTTTTTTACACCAGAACCATTGCTAAGAGCTAATCAGCTCCGTGGGCATAAAACTGCATGAAAATCCAGCGATGCAAATGTAATTCTATTTTCGGAGTAAGACTTATGCGGCAATAAATTTATACCCTGAGAGTACTCTTAACTCCTAAATTATCTAGGATGGATCCTCAGATTTCCCGAGCTGAGGAGCTGCCAGCAGGTGGTTGCTTTCCTCCGACTGAGGCCGAGAGCCTGGATTTCTGAGGAGAGGAAATCGTGAATTTCTTCTTCTTTTTTTTTTTCTTTTTTTTACTTTGATGTTGTAGAGCTCATGAAAGGGTACTTCCTTGCCTTGATCAGCAGCATACTTTCTTATTTATTCAGTGGGATTTCATAACATCAAGTACAATGCGGAATTTGGCTGTCCCCGCAGAGATGAAAGTGGCTCTAATTATGTTTAAAGCCTGAAATATGCCGGGACAAGCATCACGTTGCCCCAGAGTCAGGCAAATTGATTTCATAGTTTGCATAATAAATGACATAAATGGCATAGTGCACAGCACGAGTGCTCGCACAGAACAGGGTATAGTCACATCTTCGCATCTTTGGTTGTGACGATAATGGTGTCATTAAAAGAATAATGTGCATAATTACAGCGTACGACTTCATGTCATTAGAGCCAAGGAACATTTCATTAGTGCCTGTTTTATCATAGAAGAATCAACAGGATAGGTCTAAAATGCAAGCAGCAATAGTGACCTACTTGGACATTTAGGTGGCAGATGCCCTCTGGTGGCCATAGTAGCTATGACAACAGGAAAGAACGAAATTGGATGTGTATTTGTGTGTGCGTGACAGGAGTTTGATGCCAATTACCGGCTGAGTGGCGTTTTAGCAGGAGACAGATGTTTTTGACTTTAAAGTTGTGAGTGGCATCTCATTTATTGTTATTAGTGGCGAGTCCAGACTTTGCTTTGAAGCCCAGATTTGGAATGGGTATTTTGATTTTTTTTATTTCTTTTTATTATTATTTTTTTTTAGCTCAAGCGTTTGTGTCCCTAAATCACGCGTCAGTGATTTGCAGTGGCCGGGAAGACACATGCTAGCGCATGGATCCCCACGTCTGTGCGCACCTGTATTTCATGCGCTCCTTATTTTATCAAAGTATAATAAAATTCAGTGCAAGTTATCGCATATTAGCCAGGTTTTCTCAAACGGGCTGCACCTTTATAATCTCCTTAATGTATTCGTGTGAAATTTTGATTATGCCACACAACGGGACAAGTGATGATCCTCTTTGTCTATCAGCAGCTTTCCAGAATTGCCATACGGTGATATTTCAGGATCGTTCGTCTCGTTGCGGCTGCTCGGCCAGACAACGAGAGTCACCGCCTGCGTTTTTTTTTTATTTATTTTTTTAAATGCATTCCCTCTTTAGCTGGATCCTTGAAAGATGAGGTTTTCCTGCTGATTCATGCTGCGCTCAGAAACTCAACAGAGTTTCTGACCCCTTGAACACAAGAGGATATCGAGCCCCGAAACCTTGTCAGCGTGCTGCTGCCTGTCAAGCTTTAAAAATTCAAATGCGTTATTCATAGGTTCCAGGCCTCACTTAGTTATCTTGGGATGGATGTGTTTATCTGTGTGTGTGTGTGTGTGTGTGTGTGTGTGTGTGTGCGTGTGTGTGCGTGTGTGTGTTGCTCATGTAGCATGTTTGATAAGAATCTGCCTGACACATTCGAGTAGCAGTGAGACAGATAAGACTGACTTTGACGATTAATCTCACACACAGACGACCTGGCACCTGCACACACGCGCGCGCGCGCACGCACGCACGCACGCACGCACGCACACACACCTGCGCATGCAGAGAATAATTAAAAGCGTAATTAGCTTTCTCAGCAACTCAAAAATCGTCATTGGTCCTCAGTGAGAAGACGCTTCTTCACCCAAGGCACACCTCCAGACAAAGCTCCCTGATTATTGTTTAGTCTCCTCGAAGGGTGCATCATCACGCGGTGCCTTCCACACTCACATTCAGGACTTGCAGCCCTGCGACTGGGAGATTACGACGGATCCTCAAATTATTCGGGGGGAAATTATCTTTTGTTTGATGAATGTGATCTGCGTGGCATGTTGCGGCCGTGGCGCTCGTGTTCCCGAGCTCGAGTGCAGCCTGGAACCTCAGTTTTGAATCTCTATTCAAATAAGATCGTCAGCCTGCTCTGACTGAGTGTGACCCCGTGTGTGTGTGTGTGTGTGTGTGTGTGTGTGTGTGTGTGTGTGTCTTTCCTGCATGTGTCTGTTACATGTGTTGACCTGTCCAGGATGCATCCAACTCAAATCACATGAGACTTCCAGGATTTTTTCTCACCTGCTGGACGTTCGGGACAGAAGTAGAACTGTGACGATGACTTAACAGTGGGGCTGTTAACATTATTGCGATAATCCAAAACCTAGATGTCAATGCGATTTTTTTTCCTTTTTTTTAACACAAATTAATTACGTGACCATGTTTGACCCCGACTTTCCTCTGTAATCCCATCACAGATGGGTAGCTGGATGAATAACTTCATGGCAAAAAATGTGAAAGCGCCTCTGGAGATTTCGGGAGTTACAGTAAAGATAAGAATGTCTTCATAAAAGAATGTTCTGGGTGCTATTTTCCATGTCGCTAAGCTCATTAGCCCTCGCATGGATGTACAGCGTTTTACTGTAGCTCTGTATTAGTAAGCTTTGTCAAGTTCCACCAAACTTTTACTCAGTGAGCAAAACACGTTCCTGCTAGGAATGTACAGCGGTTAAGCAAAGGCCAAATAATAACTGCGAGACATGAATAATTTAGGCTTGGAGCAAGTGGCTTCCTGTCACTGCGAAGCTTATTAAAGACACTGTTAAAATTCTCTCATAATAACCGCCAAAACTCAATTCTATGTAAAGTCGTATAAACGTCGCGCTCCTCTTTAACCTAATCAGTGTGGTAGTTTAATATTTCGCAGTGACCCCCCCCCCCCAGCCTCAGAGAGCAGGTCTCGAAAAGGTCTCGCTGGGCCTCGGTTTTAACAGATGCTGCCCGTCAAAGCAAAGCAGGAAAAAGTTGTCTTCTCTCGGCATTTCAAAGTATTTCCACTGATCCGGAGCGCCTTTATTGCCTATCAATATTTATGTGTGAGCGAGCTGTGTCCTCAATTCAGTGCTGAATAAGACATGGTAGGCTATTGATCCTCCCGCAGAACGTCTGCATCCATTCTAATGGAACCGCTGAACCGGCTGCGTCGCACAAACACGCTCCTTCAATTTGCAGTTAGCGCGGTGAATATGTTCATTTCCTTATTTTTCCGGGTGTGTCTGCGGTAATGCGCTGTTCCGTGGATGATTGGATGAAAACAGTGAAGTAGAAGCCGCGTCATTGTAAGACTTTTCTTTTGGTGCTGATGTTTTGCATGTGAAGCAATTATAAATCGGCGTTTATAGTTGGCGTGGACCGAAAGTTTTTTCATGCTGCTCGACGAGTGACTGACGACGACATCGCGCCTGAGCGGAACGCGACAAGACGTGTTCTGCAAACTCGCGCCAGTTTCGGGCAGCGGGACTGAAGGAGGCAGGTCACTGATGGGACATGCAAAATGTTATTCTAAAAAAAAAAAATCGAAATGGTTAATGTTTGATATTTACCCAAATTTATACTAAGAACGGCGTCTTTTTTTTCTGTGACAAAATTAAACCAAACTTCAAAAACCCAGGTACACACCAGACCGTGAATCGTGTGTACCTTTACACTACCTGGAGCTTCACCAATATCTAATTTTGGGCAAAATTGGTGTAGAAGTTTTTGCGTTATCCTAAAAAAAGGCAGACTGAAAAAGAGACCAGATTTAACAGAGACAACTATGGATGCCATTTTCCTATCTATCCTTTTCATTTTGCCTTTGGGCTGTTGCTTGGTGATGTTGGGTCAACCTCTGACCTTTGATCTTGAATGACTTCGCCAATCTTAACGCACGCACGCAGTGTTCTGTCTCATTTTTCTTCTGTTACTGTAAATGGAGGCTACAGGATTCACTCCAAGACAGCTTCATCCAAACCTGCGGCTTCATAACACAGCGACTTTGCCACATAGAGAATGAAAAAAAGTGAAGCGTTTTACGTGAAGTGTTGGACTTGATGCCCAAACTTAAAACTGACTTTACCACACATATGCATGTATGAGTTTTAGGTGTGTGTACTCACAACTGTCCTCCTCCTCTGAGATGAGCTTAACCACATAGCAGGCGTAGATAAACCCCACCAACTGGAGATGCGGAGAGAAAAGCACAAAGACAGAAAGATGTTACTCTTTTGTTTTGTTTTTTTGGTTGTAATACTGCAAGAAACACGACCATGAACTCAGAAACACGTATCACCTTCTTTCATCTCACACAAATACCTTTTGCAAGAAGGATGAGACACACTTTCAGATAAGATCACAGCGGGAGGCATGGACATAGAACACATGGTTCCGGCAGGCAGACAAAACAGGTGTTGGTATAAGTGGAGCAGAACAGCGCCGTGGCATTTTGCTCCAAAATAGGGCACTTGAATCAGTGGACGCAAACACACACACACACGCACACATGCGCGCGCGCCACACATCCTGAATGTCTGGTGTGTTCAGTGACAACAAGGTTACACAGGGCACAAGGTTAGCCCGAACTTTGATGGTTGAGAAGCTGAACTGCTACTGTTTTTACAAACAACTCCAAGCCTTACAACCATATACGTATTTTCCTTTTTTTTTTCTCTATAAAAAAAAAAAAGGGACACAACTATTATGGCACGGTGGGAAAACACGAGTGAGATAGTGATCACTGAAATTGAATTTTCAGCTCCATCTATTTCTTTGGTATTATGATGTCAAGGCTGATAGTCGGGTTTTTGTCGCTATCATCAAAATGAAAACCCTCGCTGCCGCTTCCTCCCTGGCGGGGCTCTGTCGCGTCGGGTTTGTAAGACGTGTTCCTCCATCATCTCACATCCGTCGGAAGCCACTCAAAAAACCTGAAAACAGCTACAGCTGAGCGGTCTTAAAAAAAAAAAAAAAAAGAAAAAAGATGAACACGTGTCTGTGTGTGTGTGTGTTGGGTGTGTGTATGTGTGTGTGCAGTTAATAGTGATTTAAGAGCCCACACTAGCAGACTAGCAACACCTTTGCTCTCCGGTCTGCTCTCCCATTGGATGCTCGTTTCCAGGGTGATCAATTGGAGGTTGCTGATTTGCGCGAAGGCGCGGGAGGGTGGGGGGCGGTGAAAATGTAAGGTCACCCGAATGTGACCTTATTAGCCTTAAATGATAGAGGAGGAAAGACAGCTGGACGGAGAATCAGAGGAAGAAATGCGGGAAGGATGACAGCAAAACGCAGGCAGACGGAGACTGCTGAACGTTACGTGTGACTGCGAGGCAATAAGCAAACATATCACCAAGAATAAACAGGCTTTATTGCCTAAATAAGGCTTTAATGTTAGGAAAAATGACATTGACCTGTTTGGTATTCTTTTGACTACGTGCCAGCCTGCGTGCGCACACACACACACACACACACACACACAAGAATACAAACACACAGCAAGCTGCAAAAATGTGCAACTGCATTTGAGATTCAGCGTATATCTCAAGGTCTTGACCTCATTTAGTCTAAATAATGTTCAGCTCCCAAAGCTCCTCTCTCCCTCGCTCTCCTTCCCGCCCTCCCCCCCTTCCCACTTCCTCTCTCCTTTACCTCCATCTCCGTCCGCCATTTCTCTTCCTCTCTCCGGTATCTCTAACAAGTAAATGAGTCATAGAAGCGGAGTGTTTTGCTCCACGGGGGGATGCATTTCACTCAGAGCTAATATCATAGGCCAAAAGAAGACAATGTTTCCGGTATCAGCGTTTGGATAAACAGTGATGAGAAAATCAATGGGACAACACAGGCTCCTTTATGCGGTGACAGCGTCTTGAAAATTACCACATCAGTGTTAACGAAAGAAAAATTACCACTGTCATCAGCGTCTTTAGGGGTTTGACTGTATTGTTATCATGATTACGTCTATACGAAAGATTAAAATTACCTACCGCCCATGACCGAGTCTTGTGTCCAGCAAAAATAAGTGATTCGTTCTTATTAACTACCTCAAGGGAAGTCCGGTTTTCATGAATGTCCGTTTTATTCATTTTTTTTTTATTTGTTTGCAGGATTTTACCAAAGTCGGTGAAGGAGTGGAGAATTGGAAGAACTCATTAGTTTAATGGCAAAAAATAAATAAATTTAAAAAAAATAAAAATAAATTGGTGGATCTCTTCTCTCTCCTAAGTGTTCCTCTCTTTTTTTAAAGGAGACATCAAAGGTGTAATATGCAACATTTCACTTTCAAAAAATTCCATCTCTGTTCATCCCAGATTTTTCTAAAAATGGTCAAACCCAGTGAAATCTGACATTTTATTCAAGGTAACGGCGGTTTTGTTATATTATTCAACATGGCCGTTAATTGTTTTGACCATGGATAACACCACAGGGCTAGCTGGTGATCAAATTAGTCACATAACATTAGCCACAGCGGCTGTTCGTGGACCAATGGTAAGTCAGCAAGTTAACGATATGCTGGTTAACATTACTTGCAGCTACTTCATTAGGAAGAAAGCACGAGGGTAAACGTGACTAATGTAAAACCACTTAACACGTTGCCTCATCCATGACCATGATTACTGCACACTGCCGCCTAACAATGGCGTTTAGATTGTTAAATCCAACGCGACTGCACCTCGCCGCGTCACACTCGATGCTGCTTCGCTTAACGATCCTTCACAGCAGAAATTACATTCTGTGTTCGAGTTGCCTTCTGGTTGCCGAGACGACTTTCGCAAGTTTGGGCTTTGTGTTCGCTGTAACTTGGGAGAGGAAGCCAAACCGGGCCTGCTTTTGTCTTCTGCAGGCTCGTTGCCTCTGAAAATGACTTTTTTGGGCTGCGGTTTTGTCAGTATCACGGAGGAAAGCGCAGAGAGACGCACATCAATATCCTGTTAATATTCTGGATTAGTCATGTATACCATTTTGATGCTGCTGCATATAAACTTAATATCCTGTTTACAATAAGATTTTTATCTTCTCCCAATGTGGAGAAATCCGAATAAGATAGGTAGGATGCACCAGCGTTAGCCGTGGAGCTCTGATGTGCATAGAAACATTATCTTGTTTACCACTGGATTTGTTGATTATGTTTGGAGTATCCTGCTCGTAAATCCACAAACCTTTATTTATGCTCCAGAGTTTAAAGATGCAAGAGAAGTTCTTAAAAACACATCACACAGAGGATCTAAAATAACTTGACTTGACTTTCTGATGTTTATATGACCAAGATTTAGACCAAAATTGAGTCAATCGCCTACGCAGATATTTTCCTTGAAGACCGCACTGTTTATTTATTAATTACTCTGCAATATTCGACTCGCCCTGCTTCAAAGTGACTCATACATTACGGTGCAGAGCATTTAGATTATTATATCGCTGCCAAGTGGGATGAGAAAGTAAATATTAGGAAATGAGGACTCGGCAAAAAGTTTTTGAGAGGCTGGCAAAATAATTGATGTATCAAGTATGATAAGCCAACGATATTCAGTTAACTGTCATTGAGAAGGGAATGAAAAAAAAACCCACCAACATTGTTTTAACTTGTCAAAATAATGAATTTTGACTGTCCCTTCTCAGAATTTTTCCCATCAAACTTCTTTCAGAACTTCAGCTTCAAATGCTTCAGTCAAAAATGTTTAACTCCAAGCAACTTTTGAAAAAAAAACAAAAAACAGACCTTTCTTGTTTATTTTGGGAGGCAATGGATCTTTTAAACGAGCGTGGTAATAATGGTGACTGACAACGGTTTGAGTGTGTGAGTGCCTGTGTGTGAAGATAAAGAGAAACGTAAAGGGATTAAAAAAAAAAAAAATACGCAGATAAAAAAAAGAAAGTATTTTAGCATCTTCCCTTTGTTGTTGTTTGGGTGCAGCTTTTGCTCCCATTTGGATAGACCGCATCAAAGTGGGCTGCTCACAGGTTTTTCAGGCAGACGCCAATTCCTTTTTGGATTTTGTCTGTGGATTAGGGGTTACCTAGTAACCACGGGGTGTTCGGTGTGAGCGGCGGAGATGGAAATATCACCTCTGTGCCGTGGCCGTGAATGGGGACATGCACTTTATCCCTGATCATCCTGACAAGCAGGGACTTGTACAGCGTCACCATTTCACTTCACAATAGCATGCACAGTGCTTATATGCACAGTGCATACGTACACACACACACACATCCATACATACATACATGCATACATACATACACACAAACATACACACATACATACATGGTTAGGGATAAATATATTGTTGTGCTCAGAGCTCTGTGCCTCGCACGGGGCACCATTTGTTGAGCTCACACTTTTGGGCAGTTTTGATATCATAGGCCTTGCACGCAGGCCTCATAAATGTTGGGCTTTAATTCTTCTTATGGTTGGTTATCAAAATTAGTAAAAAATATATTAATATTGAGATATTAATATTTACTATAAAAGAATAATAGGATTTAATTTTACATTAAATCCACCTCGGGGCACCAGGGTTACGAATCAGTCTCAAAAGTCTATTCTGTTAACACATAACTTGATTGATAATTCAATTATATACCCACAATCAAATTACTTTATCAGAGGTAGCACAGATGAAGGATTTGAAAGTTCTTTACAGAGAAGTGGCTGGCAGAGTTTACTTTGTACAATATCAACAGACAAGCAAGTTCAAAGAGGTTTATTGAATAACAAAGGAAAGTGAAACAACACACATAAATCTAACCAAGCAAGAAACGTACCATATACAGTGTTTGTGTGTGTGTGTTTGTGTGTGTGTACATGTGTCTGTGTCTGCATTAAGAGTGAGGTGCGGCCTGAGGCTGACCAGTGTGACGCAGGGGAGGGGGTCACGGGTGTGACTCCTTCGTTCACTACTGAGTCACAGGACCTCAATGACCAGACGGATTGCTAATGACAGACTAAACACAATAACCGTATTATTGAATTGGATCAATACACACTGGCAGGGTTGAGGAGTTTAGTCAAATGTAGACGAGGTAAGCTGTCTCGGCCCAGCACGTTACCAGGTGTGCGAGAAAGATGCCGTTGATGTCCTGCTTTGCGGGTCTGTGGTTTGCTTGATTGCAAAATCCGGTTGTTGCAATGTTCAGTCGGTTTGACGTCCAGTTGGTTGTCTCTGCCCAGTGAGCTGTGGAAGTCCTGGCCGTGGTTGGAGTCTCGTTTCCTCGGTTCTCCTGGTGGAGTTAGTCCAGGCTGACTCGGTGGCTCTTTGGCTGGTTGAACTCAGCTGGCAGACTTTGCGTCTAGCCAGTGGTGCTCGTCTTGTCCTTTGATAGGCACCTGTGTCGCTACCAAGGCTCGGTCGAGTGGAGGCCTCTGCTTTGTGCAGGACTCATGGAGGGTTGAAGTAGCAGCAGCAGCAGCAGCAGCAGCAGCTGAGGAGCTGCAGAGCTGATAAGAGCTAAGAGAGGAAGAGCGGAAGGGAGCGGCGCACCCAAGAGAGAGAGAGCGAGAATGGTGCTTCTCCTTTATACACGGCCTGGTGACCTCAGGGGTCCTGGCCATTTCGTAGCCAGTCGAAGTTGGAGTTGGGGGTTTGCACACCCAAGTGTGAAAGTTTTAGGAATGCTGGGAGACTGAGTTCAGTGGCATTCCTTTGTCAGGAGAGCGCGGGAAGCCATGCGGTCTTGTCTCAACATTTTACCATATTGATTTATGGGCCAAGCTGTGACGAATTTCAAATTGAATTTATCTTTTTATATCCAAATTTGAGCCGGCTCACTGGGCTTCTCTGAGGAGTCAGAAATTAATCAAGCACAACATTCAACCGCTAAAACCAATTTTTCTGTTCAGGAATGCAAGTAATTAAGTACAATTTGACATCTTAATCAAGAAATAATAATGTGTTTTACTATTTTTTGAGTTTTTTTTTTCCTTTGGAAAGCAGTAAACTCAAAAATTCAATCATAACAATGATAATTATATTTTAGCATTACAAATATAATTTCGGCTAAAAAGCTTTTACGTACTGGTGAATTAACCATTACAGAAACATAAAAAATGATTTTGGTAATTACTAATGCTGTTAATTGAGCGCAGCTGTGTTATAAACCTTGCACTGGGTGGTGGTCTAATAAATTTGCTCGGCACTGTACATTTTCTCGGGCAGCAATGGTTCTTAGTGTTTTATATGCAAGTTTATATGCTCGCAGACACACTATCTCAGGCGGCAGGCTGCCGTTGACACCCCATTTCCTAATCGCACGGTGCGTAACAGGTGCTCGGCGTCTTAGCTAACGCGACAAATGTAGCTCATTACGCAACAGGAAATCACCTAAATGCTGGTGGTGTTATGTTAACTGAGAGGGGGCTAATGGTATGGGCAATAAAGCGTCTATTGTACATGTTCTGGCCTCTCCACGGCGACTGGCTTTGAAAAGTTCTCCCCTTTAGACCTTGAACAGACTGTTCCGAGCGGAACTCTGCAAGGCCGGGGAAGTGGGCGTCCTGCACTGCAGAGCGTTTCAGGGTGTCCCCTTAATTTTGGCTAATTCACCGTTTATCAAGGCACGCCAAAGGCATTTACAGCCACGCTTTGAATCTCACCCTCTCAAGGTTATCTGCGGCTTCTTGAAGACTTTGATAATGGCTCCCATCTGGCCACGATGTGCGATTATTCTGAGTTAGGGTATCTCTGATTAACAGGTTTAGTATAAATCTCACCCACGACCCGCTGTGACAAATAAGTCGATGCTTGGGAATGGATGGCTGGATTTAAAAAAAGAAAAAGAAAAAAAAGGAAATTAAAAAATGAAACACTAAACAGGGAAGGACAAAGATGTTGATGAAGATAAGTACCAACACAGAGATGAACTAGTTAAAATGGCAAACGAATCAATGTGATATTTATAATAGCACACGGAACCAGGCACTTTTATATCAGTGATAATAGTATCAGCATCGGGCTGTTTGAACATTGACAATGAGAGGGTGCGCCCTCCTAATGTTTGATTTTGTGGTGTTAAATTATAGCCATTTGTACCAACTTCTGAACATGCAAAGGTATTAAGGTAGCGCACACACACACACACACGCACGCACGCACGCACACACACACACACACAGGACAGAGTTGAAAAGTCTTTATTTCACCAATTCATTGTGGCTACAGTATATCAACCAACATGCTAACGTTTCCAACTAGCGGCGTTCATCAGAGCATGCACTTGTGAAACTGAGATATGTCAAATCCGTCCTGAAGATTTGAGTGTGTGTGTGTGTGTGTGTGTGTGTGTTAGTTTTACATTACTGGATTTGTTGTCCTCTTGCAGCTAAAAAGGTAACGTAAGTGATCAAGTAATCTCCAGCCATGTCGGCAGGGTTTTGAGCTAAATGCACGCTGAGGAGCTCTTGTCGTTTATTGTTTTCATTTGCAGAGAAAGCTAAAGTACGTCTCTGGCTGATGGGAATGTTGCAGGATTTTGGCCCATAAATCAAAGTGTTGAACAAGTTTACATTTCGACCTTCCAAGACGACTAAGGGCCCAAAAGGGTCAAGAACCAACACAAATCCAATTTCCTGCTTCAGAGAAGAATAATCAGAACTGTAAATGGACTGATGATCATGTAGCAGCGAAAAATATTCTGAATGAACTTTCATGTTGGTGGACTTCAAACGACATTATTAAAACCCTCGCCGAGTGTGTTCAGAACTGTTTCTAATTAGACTGAGCTGGTATGGCAAAAACAAAATAAAATTAGGATTCGTGCAATTTAGCCTGCAAGAGAGATAATTTTCAAATGGAACTGTAAATAAGTGCTTTCCTCTTAATAGGAAGATGAAATTAAAATAAATGGGTGAACACATACTGTGTACTGACACATGAGAACTAGTGTGTATATGAATTAGTTTGGAGTTTTGAGGTCTCTTTTCGTTTTCTCTTATTTCAGAGTCTAAATCTAAATGGACAGTTACATAATATGAATTCAATGGGTCTCTGCCTCAAGGGTCGTGACTTATTATTTATGCATTCACTTGATTACATATGTATTTGACTTTGATAGACTCGAGATGGCTTAAGTAAACTAAATCCAACGAAAATAAGAGCAAACAATGCTCTCGACCAAAAAGTCAGCTTATCTTGCATCAAAAATAACAACAACTGCTGCACACTGATGGTGTCAGACAGGGCTGTTCCAGAGTGTATGTCTAAATCTTCCATACGACAAGGAGGTGACATTTACCTGAAAAGTATTATCATTCATTTGCTCACTTTGCAGAGACATTAGCTGAATGTCAAACAGCTGGCGTTTAATAAGGAAGGAAAAGACAACAGTGTGTGTTCTGCATAGCTTGAGAGCAAACACTCAGAGAGACCATCATGGGAGGAGACCTTTTGGAAAAGCAAGGACAGATGCCAGTGAAGGGCATCTATTGGTCACCCGCTGCCAGAGTTTTTCCACCATAGTGGAGTCGCGTTTCGCCGAAATTGTCGCGGGGGGGGGAAGGTGCCGAAGACACCGCACGGCCTATTTTTCGAAGGTTTTCTGCGAGGCTGAGGTGCTGTATGAGAGTCGCTTCTCAACATCTTGGCGGTACTGAGATCCAAAATGAATTTGGCCGATCCCTGCTAATTTCGTTCCATAACCTTCACACCATATGTTAACGATTACCATGCTGTTGATCCCGTCCTCTCGTTTCTCAGTCGTGCGGCCTTGATTCCCTCCCTCTCCTCGTCTCCTTGCGCCTTGAGGCCTATTCATGGTCAATTCTCCTACGGACGGACAGAAGGCTTCGCCCGTCTACGTATGTGTATTTAACGTTGAGCACAAATGGGTCTTTAGTACCTCCCATCGGAGATGCGAGGAGAGAAAGGAGGGCGGGGCGACAGAGGTCCGGGCAACAGGTATTTAACAAGGTGAGACATCTGTGCATCGTTGTTTGAAACCTGTGTTGTATGATATGACGTGTGTCACAGCTACATCACCTGTCCGTGGTCTAGTTACAGCTCTCTGCTGTATCTGATTATACCCTCAAGGTCAATAAATCTCTCTGATGTGTCAGATCTCTGTCGGTGTTCGGCACAACTTAAATATTGACTTTTTTTTTCAGTCGGCAGCGGCGGCGTGCGACAGTGTGAGGGGAGCGAGGGGGACGTCATGCAATTTTATCTGACGCCGCAGTTGGAAGAGCACCTTCCAATCTCCTCCCCCAGCAAACCTCCTCTCTCCTCCGGATGAATTTTAGGTGTCGAGGCATCACTCAAGATGACGCGCCGAGACCGATTTCTAGGTCATGAGCAGGAGGGCAGAGGACGCAAGGAGTCATAAAATAGAGAGATGCGAAGGAGTCGTGCATGTCCGATTATCTTGTTTTGTTTTTTGCAAGCGTTGCTCCATCATCAGACTCTACTCTCCTCACGTGCGGGAGTCTGTTTACTTAGTGGGGCGGCTGGATTCCAGCACAATTGACTGGATCAAAATATCGCACGCAACTACAACTTGCCAGGATCCAATTACGCACGTGCGCGAGGTTTAAACAGTTCCAAAACATCAATGCCGACGCCTTAAAATGGAAATGCGCGCGTTGCTATAGCGTCCGTGACATCCATCCAGTCACCAGCCGGGAAGCTGCATCTGATGAAGGTGTCACATCCGTTAAAATCCGTTAGTCATATACAGGTACTTTGCTCCAGTTTCCCCAATGTTCTGAAAATGAAAATATCTGTCAAAGCGTTTAAACGCCACAATCGATAATTGCACCAAATCGCTCCTGTCGAAATGTGTTTGTGCTGCCGAGCGTAGCGGCTTCTTTGGTTGGCTGATATTCGCTTCACGCGCATTGCTCGCTCTTGTCCCTTCCCATTGCCGTGACCAAAAACAGCTTTGAAAATCAATCTGGTCCAAGTGCTGCTTCCGTGAATATTTTGACCCTCACTTGACACGACTGCCTGTGGGGCAGCAACAACAATGCCAACTCCAATACAGCAAACAAGAGGGGAACGTTAAAACAATGCTTCAGATGCTAAGTCTTTTATGTCTGCAATGGTGAACATAGACCCCTTAACTCCCGAGGATTTTTGCCCCTGCATCATGAGCTGACTTTACGAGAAATGCACTGAAGGATTAATGACTGTGTAAATAATCCCTCCGATTGTACCCATTAAACATTAATTTCATTTTACTGATGATTATAAGACCTGCTGGTCTCTTCTAAATGACTGTCACACTTGATGGTTCGTGGTTGTGCCTAAACTGATTCCCCTAGCTACTTTTTGGCTATTGAAGTAATATTGTGCGGATACATAATGCATTAAAAGCATAAAATTTCTCCACTGAAGACACCTTGGCAACATTTCACAAACACAAGCGCAGTTTCTGTTCCAAGAAATAAGCCCTTCTATAGCATGTCAGATGGAATACACAATGGATCCTTTCAGGTGATAAAAAAAAACAACAAAAAAAAACAAACAAAATCTCAACTTAAAATCAAATTATCCACTCGGCAATGCCAAACATTCTTGATGTGTGGCACAAAACATTCCCATTTCAAGTGGAACTTCTTCACAGACACCCTCAGTGTAAATTTAATCTTCTCTAATTTTAGCGAAAAAAAACAAAACATTACATCCTCCAGCCAAGCAGCAGCAGATGGGGAAGGGGTAGATTTTTTTGACCAGTAAATTGGTCCGATGCAGACCAAAAAAAAAACAAAAACACAAAAAAACACTGTGAATGCGACGCTAGATTGTTTTGCACTTGCTCTATGATGTACCAAATACAGCCATAACCAAGAAATGTCAAGCTGACAGCAACACCAAGGGGCATGTGTTGGATTGGCTGGAGAGAAGGAGCACCTGCCGCCGCCAGCCAGCCTGCAAACGCGGCGCTGCTTAAATGAACCACGTGCAAAACAAGGCAAATTGGCAGAGCTAATGATAATTTTCATGAAGCCATAACATTTCGCAGTCAAGGTTATTTGACTGTGCGGCGGCGGGCCAAATGTATGCGGCTTTTCTTTCCAACCAAAAACAAGAGCAGGTGATTTCACTGATTAGTCCCTCCACTCTGGCTTGAGTTATAATGACTGAAATTACTTGCAGGCGTGCACTCGAGACCACTGGGCCAACAGAAAGCCTCATCGCAATGAATTTCTTGCCGTCTCTATGCAATTAGCAAAAAAGAACAAAACTAACACTGCAGTTTCCGCCTGACAGTTGTATGCATCCACCTACCAGTCATGTAGCAGTTTACGTCTGCACCTGTCCAGAGCCCACGGTGAAGACTGCGATGCAAATTAATTAAAAAAAAAAAAGTGGAAGGTGTACTCATGTCTGCTCCTGACGTATGGTGTTGAATAATACCCCCCAAAAAAGTGCCTTATTATGACTTCAGAAATTTTTTTCTTTTGGTTGAAAAGTATCTTTAACATTTTATCAGACACCGTCACTTATTGCCTTTAGATATGACTGAAATTGTGTCCGAAATGGTGAAAAAAAAAAGTAAAACCATTTTTTGCGAGGTCACATTGATCCAATCAAAGCGGCGGACCGAGCCAAATTTGGGGATTTCCCCGCGATGTTCCTCACACTCGGCATTCACAAGAACGAGGAGGACGGACAAAAGGAAGCATGGACGGACAACGTGAAACACATTGTCTCCGGCTGGTGGCTGTCGCAGGCATGAAAATCACGATTACATACTGGGGCATTTCCCCACTGCGCTACAATGTGGCAGTGATGGCATTAGCCCACATTTCCCCGAGGACTTTTTTTTTTTTCTTTCTAAACTCCCAGATTTCTCCCTCTGCTTTGCTGCAGTTAAGATCTTCACATGTCCATCAAACTACGAAGAAATGTATTTGTTTTGCATTAAATTACATTAAATCAATCACTCAGTTGAACAAACATGAAAAAAATGGCCTAGTTTACCTTTAGATAGTTTTGAAACCATTTTGATGGGACTCTAACTTCCAATAGGGAGAATAGGGAGCTCCTTCGTTTTCCCTCCACGCTCTGACGCTTTGACTTCTCAGTAGAGACGTCATGAAGACACTGAAAGACGAGCTGAGGTGAGATGCTGACCGAGCAGCCAGCAACCGCATTTTTACACACAACCGCCTTGGGCTCTGGTTGCACGAATAAAGTGAATTTGCTGTTACAGTCAGATAACAAAAAACCTGAAGAAATTTGTTAAATTTGCGATTTCCTTGGGTCACGTCAAAAGTCAAGTAGATCTGATGTGCAGTCCAACCTGAGCATCCTCAACTGTAACTTGAGAAACCAGAGACAAAGGCGAACGTGCCGGCGAGGCGGATAGGCAAAAACCAGTCGGCTGCACACTGAACCGACCACCCAGCCAGACACACACATGCTGCACTCTGTTAAAGACCTTGACAGCTGAGATGCCTCAGTGGCTACTCCTGACATCCACACGCTGTCATGACATATCTTTATTCCACATGTTTTCACTCTGTCCACTTTGAAATGCTCTGATTTCTAAAAAATATATATATATATATATCAGCCTCACAAGATATAACTGCTCCTTCCCCTCGTCATTCCACGACCACTATCAGCTCACCAGGTAACGTGCAACCAAACCAACCTTACTTAGTCAGCCGATCGACGACTGTGTTATTAAGAACTCTGACAGCGTTTCCACCAATTACAGTAAACCAGCCGGCTACTCAGCCGGTGAGCCAGTCAGACTGTAGAGAGTGTGCTCATGAAGCATGACAGTGTTTCCACACACCAATTACAGCAAGACAGTGCTACAGCTGTGTGGTGGCTTGGCACTCAGCCACACTATAAGTACCACTATCGATTGACAGAGAGGCACAGACAGTGCATGGGGAGAGCTGGCGAGGGAGGAAGATGCATGGGAGGAGGCAGGCGCACTCAGAAACTCTCCTTCCCAAACGGTTCCTCGCTTTTTGTTGGTTTAATGATGCGTGCAGTCACATAAACGCGGCGGTTTTATTTACTGAGTGTGCGGTTGTGTTCATATGCCTGAGTGTACCACCAAAAAAAACCCAAATAAAAAACAAAAAAAAAACAAAACAAAAACACAGTAACAGAAGACTGGAATGAAAAGTGACAGGCCTCCCTCATTCCCGCTCTTTATTACTCTCTCTGCTGTCTCTTATGATCCTACTAATTATCACAGTTTGACAGTGCAAGATTGGAGGAAATACAGTGGGTGAGCATAAGGGACAGGCAGGGGCGAAATGGTTTTTGCAACACTGAAACAAGAAAGACGGAGCAAAAGAGAGACGGGAAACAAAAAAAAAAAAAAAACAGATCGAGGGAAAGCAGCTTATCGAGCCTGTTCCGTGTTAATGAGGGTATGTTATTAACTAGATGGAGTCTTTGTTTCACTCCAAAATGGATACCACGATGCAGCGCCCACTTCCCGTCGCGTCTACCAACAGGTGGCATCATGACTCGAACACACTGTTGTCGTCGGCTGTGTGCCGTTTTTGTGACATCCGAGTTGGGGGGGGGTGAGGGGGGGGAGGCTAAACTTTTGCTGCTCTGATTTGACTTTGGACGGACATACATTTGCCGTGACAGCGCGCAGAGGAAGGCCGTGCGTACACAACGCTGGCAACGCTGGCCAGATGGCGGGAGACGGCGAAACTTCCGCGCGATGTTTGCAGCAGAGCAGCGCCGGCACGCGACAGTGTGAAGCCGTCGAAAGCGGGACGCCATTTTAGAAATAAAACACTCATGGAGATAAACCTGTCGTGTGCTTTCAAAGATGACTCCGGGAGCCGAGGGGGTCATAAAAGTGTCTTGTCGTGATTGAGTCAAGACTGGCTACTCTGTCATCTTACCAACATGCTACTCCAACACGCAGTTCTATTTAGAGTCTCCTAAAGTGAAAAGCGTCGACGGTTTGTACTTGCTGAAAAGCCAACATGCCCGTCTGCCTTTAAATTTCACAGAGATTTTAGCCCTGCGTGAGATTCTTATTGCCCTTTTTATTATTCCTTCTTTGTAACAGTGTGTGAGGACCTTGTGTATTCTTCTGCTAAATCAATATGAGTGGTTCAAAAATTTGGGTCATAACTTAATGGTTCAGGAAAACTGAGTCCTGAGAAGCACAGCTTTGGAATGCATTAAACCGCCTGGACTCGGGAGTGTAAATGTATAAAGTATCTGTTGCACACACACGCATGCACGCACGCACGCACGCACGCACGCATGCACGCATGCACAGAAAAGTAGCTCCCTCTTTGAGAATAAAGATCACCTCTATTACTTCTATGAACTTTCAAGGGCAGCAAATGCATGGACGCTATAGGTAGAGACTGCAAGTACTCACAGCCAGGAGTATCTGCAGTGAGGAGTGAGCCACCTCGATGAACTGGAAGTCCATCAGGCAGCCAGATATGGATATATATCGGTGGTCCTCGGGCGCCCAGGAGGGAGGAGGAGTGATGGGTGTCACCCTGCACCCCGGGCCGTTCTCCATCCACCAGGAGCGATGCATGGACAGGTTGAACGTCAGGACAAGGTCAGAGTCCTGGCAAGACAGAGGGAGAGAGAGGGAGAGCGAGAGAGAGAGAGAGCGGGAGAGAGGGAGAGAGTAAAAAAGAGAGAAAGAGAGAGAGACAGTTGCATTACCTTCTCAAACATAAGGCTGATCAGACACAGTGGGGAGGCAGGCTGAATGTCAGGGCAGGGTTTAATTAAACCCAAACTGTTTGTCATATCCAGGTCTGTGAGATGGATAGACAGTTAGAAAGAGAGAGCAAGAAAGACACAGAGTGGGAGAGAGAGAGAGAGAGAGGGAGACGGAGTGAGAGAGAAAGACTGAGAGAGCAAATGGTTTTGCTCAAGCTAAAAATAGGTTGCGGATTTATAATTCCGTTGGTCTGGAATCAATCACTTTAGATCTGAGTCGCACACGGGCCAGGTTATGATAAGGACAATAAAGGAGGAGATTAGAGGAGTGATGGGAGGAGGGCCGACGGAAGAAAGAGAGGTTTTTGGGGTCAGTATTCTTTTTCCACACACCCAAAACATAGTAGTAATAAAGTATGAGCAGTAAAGTTTGATTTGATCTGGATTTTTCTTCAGCCCCAAAACCTCCCTTTGAAAAACACATTTAAAAACGTAACGTAATAGTAAAGAGGCAGCAGGAGCAGCAGCAGAGAATTCAGTGTCGGCCCATCAATCAACCACTGTGGGCCTTCGGTAGATCAGCAGCTGTTTACAGGAGTGCCATCGCAGACATCCATATCCCTGTGAAGGAATCATGTTAATGACCTTGGATATCGCCTGAGCTTTTCATTTAATTTATCAAATATCATAACATTTACAGGACCCACTAACAAGGAATTCACAATCAATAAAGGTGCCCAGTGCCATGATGGGTCCCCAACAGCCTGGAGATGGACAAAGGTTCGAGCATCAGTGAGTCTCTGCTGTCCATGTTGTGTTTGGCGCGCCGAGACACTTTTCAGAACGAAATATTAAAAGTCTCCCCAGGCTGTAATTTCTGTTTGTTAGCATGCTGCTGGCTGTAAAAAAAAACAACAAAAAAAACCCATTGGTGGACTATCGTGCTGTTTGACACCATTAGCAACATTGTTTTTCCTGCACCTCCTGATGTGCGTATTTTTTTTTCAATTATTAATTATTAACAACTTTTTGCCATATTTTGTGGAAAAAAAATGTTTTGATATCGGGGCTACCATCATTCCTTCTATTACTTTCTCAGCACAAACTCTCCTCAAGTGCTGTCGGTATTTTTATCATCTTCCATGCTTAAAATGTCCTTTGATCCATTGCTCTTGCAATCCTAAAGCGAAGCTCTTTCCTATGGTGTACCTCAAGGGTCTGTTCTAAGCCCAATCCTCTTTGCATTGTACATGTTGCCCTTGGGTCAAATTATTGACTCTTTTCAACGGTGCACCACATCACCATTAGGCTGATCAAATCCAGCTGTATATGGCAATTAAACCCCATAACACCAAGAAGCTGACCACTTTGTCCAACTGCCTGAGTGCAATTAGGAACTTAAAACTAAACACACATGAAACTGAGGCCTTTATCTTACTTCTTACGTTGTTGCCTCCAAGGTTTCCCACTGTGCTCAATCCATCGCCACAGCAATTCAGTGTAGTTTCAGAAATCTGAGTGTTGTTTTTCATCATGCCATGTCTTTTGACAAACATATTACTCAACTACCACACACTTGTTTTTTTTTTTTTAACATCTAAGACACATAGCCAGACTCGGGTCTGTTGTATCACAAACTGAGCTGGAGCAGATCATTCAAGCCTTTATATCATTCTGACTACACTTCGACTTTGTGGAACATTCCATTTTAGCACAAGTTCTTCTGTCTCGGTTGAAGCCTACAAAAAGCAGCCGCATTCACATATTTGAAATTGCCTTTGCCTCTTTTTAATTTTTGTGTATACTGTGCAGTGTATGTAGTTTGAGTATGTAAGTATATGTGTGTGTACATAAGCATGTTTACGTAAGTGTGTATTTGTTCTTACTGTGTCTCACTAATTACTCCTTTAACTGTATCTCTGGGTATATATATTTCAAATGATTTCTTTTGTGAAGCACTTTGTGACATTGCTAGGTGAAAGATAATGAATAATCCTTACTCATTTACTTACTTACGTAACATATCACCACAATCTTGGCAATTACACAAGTTTGCATGCGAACATGCTAGACAAAGGCAACAACCATTGTAGCCAATATATCTGCAAAACGTGTAATCGGTTTCACCTGCCTGAGCTGTGGTTGTAGTCTCGGTGAAATGGCAAATAATGTGTTGAGACATTTTTCTTGATAGCGGCGTAGCAATGGTGCCTATGCTTGAATAGTGCAATATAATGATGCATGTATGGCAGTACTACTTTTGTTTTTCCTTTCCTTTAATTTCTAGAAGTCTCTGATGTATGTAAAAAAAAAAAAAAAAAAAATCAGTTAGCCATTTTGGATTGAATAATGAGTATATCTGATTTGCAATTTACTCTTTTCCGGCCTACACTAAAAGTGTGAATCGTTGAACTATACAAATGATCTATGAATCTAATAATACAATACAAAAAGGGATTCCCAAGTGGAAATGCTTAATATATTTAAACATGGCACCAATTGCTCCGCCTTGAGGCCGTCGGTGAAACACCACCATACAGCTTACGTGCAGGCACAGCTTACATATTCTGCAGTAACCAAATTCAGCAGGATCATACAGATGGGGGATGCTGAACAAGTCCGTCGCATTTTAGACTGTCGCCTCCAGGTGATGCTGATAGATTGTTAAAAAAAAAAAAAAAAAAAAAAACTTCTGCCAGAGCAGCAGCTTGCTGCAGCAGTGGCATCAGCTGGCAGCGGTGGTAGCTGGCATAAGCTGGCAACGGCCACAGCTCCGCCGTTCATATCCTTCTGGAGATTCTTACATTCTGATTTTCTTGTGCACCTTGAGATATCATCTTCTGGCGTTACAAGGTCACCTTCAACAATTACCGGGAAGGGGGAAATGGTCACATTAAGGAGGAAGGGAAACCCTCGAATGCGCATCGGGAAGCAGCACTTAGTAACATTAGGTCTTATTCCTGCAATGAACATGGCAGATCGCTGGCACACGTTTAGATTCAGTTACCTTATCGACACCGGAGTCAGCAGAGAGGAGGAGTCCTCTCTGTACTTCACTGTGTGTGCGTCTTTATCTTTACCTGTACCACGTGTGCTCCCGCCACATCTCCACTTGACTCTGGCAAACCCTCCATATTTATTGTCTTTGTTACCCCCCCCCCCCCCCCCCCCCCCCCC
>CAAKHG010043435.1:0-24076 GCA_901007715.1 Dactylopterus volitans
GGTTACAAAAAAAAAAAAAAAAAACGGAGCAATGGAGAGCTGTTACAATGGGCTGCACATAAATGTAGTTAAGGGATGTCATTTTTATCGGCAGAGATCGGAAACTGGGCAGTAATGACACACTGTCGCTCATTTAGACCCGTTGAGTGATCATGATGAAATTAAGGAAAGAACTGATGGAAAGATGAGGAACCCATGCAGTTCTGTGTTGCGTTGTGTGCTCGAGCGTCACACGTCATGCCCGGGTTTTTTCTTGAATGGCTTCTCCTGATAAAATGGAGTGCGAGTGCAGCCGCCGCCGCTGCTCCTCCTCCTCCTCCTCCCGGCCCACATCACAGGCGAACCCCCCGAGGCCCACCACTGCCGCCACCTTTCTAAATGTGAGAGTGCACGTAAGAGCTATTTGAAGGATTACCTGATGGCAGCTTTAAGCCCAGCTGAGCCCAAAGGTCAGCTGCCCATACAGCGGTCCTCAGATGCCGGCCGGCCTTTGAAATGCAGAGCACTATGAGGCGTGGATCAATAGCTGTTGACATCATCACTCTGCAGACCCGCTCTGCGCCGGGCTGCTCTGCACGCCCGCGATGAGCCCGGTGTCAACCCAAGTCTAATGCGGTTGTTTTGAGTGAAACGTTATATTGAATCTCTGGCACAATATGAATCAAAACGGCTTGTAAGCATCAGATTTTTTTTCCCAGTGAGAATTTTGGCGTTTCTATTCCTGATTGAAACCATGTTGCCTCTAAAGCAAGCTTTTAATGAGATTATTATCATTGTTATCAGTTACAGTGACTCTCAAATGAATGAAAACAGAAGGCCTTTTTTTGTTGTTGAAAATCTGTCCTGACAGACATGAAACTTGGAAATGCTTTTTCTTTTATTAAAAAAAAAAAAAAAGATAATACAGTGTAGAACTCAAAACCACAGATAATATATTCTTTCAATTTTCATACTTTGGTTTACCTTGAAACTGCTCCAGTCCAGCTATCAAAATATTTTAGGTGATTACAGATTACCTTTAGCTATTACGATATATACATTACCGTTATCAATTGACTGGAATTTCAGCTGGTCATTACTTAGGTAAAATTATGAATACATTTTTTAAATGTCTGTTTCAACTGCTGATCACTTTTATCCATTTAAACCATTTTGCTCATGAAGTTTAGCCATCTGTTATTTTAACTTTAATTCATTAAATGCATCTATTTCAACCATTTATTCACAACCATCACCTATCTAAAACACTATGGATCCTATAAATTTGCCCATATATCTACTTTTGAGTGTTTATTAATGGCCTCCAGTTGTTTCAGCGTCTCTGCTCTCCTGCCACTTTTTCACTCGCTTGCATTGTGTCTAGAGGTGAGAACTGAGGGTGTGGAGTTATTTTCTTTTCACAATCAAAGCATCCTTTTGTATTTAATCAAATTAGCTCAACAAGGCCACAAACTTTGCCATGTGCCCATGGCAACTGCAGGGGTGACCTATGAGGCGCAAGCAGCAACCCCTGACGTGGAACGGCCGCTCCATTGCGCCGGCGCCGCCGCGGTCGCCCTCAGAGTTGCAGCGGGTCCTGATGATTGCCGAGCAATGTTTGTTCAGAGCGCCGGCAGATAACCATCATCCCACATCTGACTCGGGTCGATCAAGGAAGAGCGACATGCGGGTTTAGAGCGGCCGATGAGCGTCTACGATAACCTTAAATGTAGGCCAGGTGCTGCGCCCGCGGCGGTGTTTATCGCCGTACAGTATCGTACAGCAGCTCCACCGCAATGGGCGTCTTTCCTGATTTTCCAGTCAGTCACACACAGTCCAGAGGGGATTTCCTCCTGCAATTAACCCTGTGCTGGGAGGGTTAGTGGTTGGAAAGTTGTGAAAACAAAAAAAAAAAAGGATGGGGCAATTGTTTACCTGATAGAGAGTCATGACTTCCTGTTGTGCATTTGCCACAGGCCTCCCGTCACCCTGAATTGTTTGCTGCATGTGAACTAAAAGCGAGTTTAGATTCATAACTGCTGCAAAAACAGATGGTTTTTTTTTGTTTTTTGTTTTTTTTTTGTGGAGGAACAAGCTAGTGGAACTTTACACAAGCGTGTGTCAACTACAACAGCTACAGACTTAAACAGTTAACACGTGACATCGAATATGCTTATTGTTTCGCTCATTTCCCTTCGTGTCGTGTTGACTTTGCTGGTGAGGTCATCGATGTTCACCGGGTTTAGCCGACGGTGGCTGTGTGATTTAAACAGTTACACACCCTGAGCAGGGCTGGATTAGTCAGCCGCAGCTGGAGTGGCCAGTTGCTTACAGATAACAAAGATTGGAAAACGTGTTGCCATGGCGCCTCAGGTATTTCCAAGGTGATATTGTTTAAAAGTGGATTCACAGACGCCTGATGTCCTTGGTCTCAAGATTCTGCTAAACCTTCGGAAGGGACCCAGACTCAGCACAGGTTTCATAAATGTTCCTCAGATGATCGTAATTCTTTTTCCACTCCTATAGTTTATAAATAAACGTTTCAACGTCGCAATCAAGCATTCTTCCGCTTTTGTCAACCACATATTCAATGTATGCAGCAGTGGGGATTTTTTTGTTTTGTTTGCAGAAGCATAGCATCTCTTTCTCTTTTCTTTTAATTTTTTGAAGTGGGCAAGAAAACGCCTCCCTCTGAAATTTCAAGGCAGCTCTGCCATTGTGACATTATGCAATATTTTGTGCGCAGCTGGTCCGTCTTTTTTCAAAGTGGCGGACAAGAGGGTGTCTCTCTCTGTGTCAGCGTAGACGCCAACAGTCGGCATCAGGAAAGGTGGTCTGCTCACAAAGAGAGGAAGTGACGCATGCGCGAAGGAAACATGGAGAAGAAAAGGTAGTGAGACAAGCAAACAGCGGAGCAGGAAACCCAGTCGCAGGAAAAAGCATTTCTGCCTGCAGACATCATGACAACTCGCATGAACGTGTGTGCATCGGTTGGCTTACCACCTGGTTAACCAACCCCCCCCCACCCCATGGTCCACTGACGGGAAACATACATGCTCTATTACTTAGATTTTCACCTAAATTATGTAAGCTAGTTTGTTCTTTTCTTTTCAGCTCCCTCTATACGGAGCCGGCGTATGAAGCGCCGCATTCATAGAATTCGAATCATGTTAATTTCATGATCTAGTCAGTTTTTTTGGGGGATTAAAAGAGTGGATCGCAAAGTAGTCATGGTCGACAAAATATCAGACAAAAGGAGAGAACGTCCGTCCAAATTTTGTGTGGGTACAAACGTTCTTAGCAGCAGCTCAGTCGGCTTCCCAGCTGCTTTTTCTTGTCCTCTCCGCACATGTGCTAGCTGTCTCCACTCTGTCAGATATTAAATAGCCCAAACTCAAAATATACGCGATAGCAATTACAAATTTTACATAAAGAAGCTCCAGCCAGTGAGTCTTTAAACAGCGATTTCATCAGTTATAACAGTTGACGGCTGATCTTTTGTTGATCGACCAACCAATCACTGACATGTTTTAGTCAAATATAAAATGGGTCTGCGTTTGTTGAAATCAATTAATTCCCACCTCCTGTCATTTGCGTAACTCTTTAGCTCATGTAAGACGTTAAGAATTTTTCCACACGCTGAATAGCTAACAGGTGATTAAAGCTGGACCGATCGCAGTCATGCGATGTGATGCGCGTCCTGGCCCGGGGACACATAGATGCAGCCTGCTGGAGGGAACCCGCTGTATCGCTGGTGCAAGCTTCATCCCGGCACTGACGCTGCTGTCCGCTTGCATTAAACACCCGCTTTGAGGCGACGGCGCGGCGCTCGACTGTCTCTCTTATGTTGTTTCTCTTGCAGACTCGGACGGCTGCGTCTGCAGGAGCGGCCACTTGCTGAACATCACCCTGACCATGCACCGCCTCCTCATCTCCTCCACCGACCTGGTGGACAAACTCATCACGCTATATCCTTCGACCGCCTCACGCAAGGCCGCGGCCGCTACCGCGACGCGGTCGGATGACGCGAACAATGGGGGGGCCCAGTTTTGGATTTCCTCCTCCTGTCACTTCCGCTAGACCATTTTAATGCCGCTGTCTTTCAACAATGTTTAGCTCATCAGCAGTTAGCATGAGGTCATTAGCAACGTTTGCGTGAAATTTTCTTCCACTCCGAACCTTCATTCCCAGGCATTTTTACGGATTTTGTGTCTATTCCCACTGTGCGTTTGGTCTCCTTTTTAAATGGTTTCATTCCACCCTCGTTCATTTTCATGTTCATTTTCTCTGCTCCACATATAGAAAAAGCCCTTTTTTTTTCAATAATCTCATATGACTCAAGTTGTATTCTAGGCCTCCATTCAGGAAACAGCAGTGGCGTCAAGACACCTCTCAGAGGAGCTTCTGGCTTGGCGAGCAGCCTCTGGGTTTCAGGTGTTAATTACCTCTTGCCTCTTACACATACAAGTCCTCTTCAGCTATATATTAACACAGACCCCTCTATCACTTAAAGAGGCCCCTGCTCGCACGATCCGACGTCAGAACGCAGAGCGGCGAATGCCCCTCTGCTATTTTTAAACCTCTCAATCTGAACTGAAGACCCAAAAGGATACATCAAATAAATTCAGAGTGTGGGTTAGGATCAGGAAAGAGACACCGGGGCCATTAACAGCCTTCATCACAGTCTGGCCCTGGGATTGCGTGGGCAGATCTTCTGCTCCCATGACGCAATTAGCCTTTTTTTTTTTTTTTTTTTTTAATGTGCATCACTTCAAGCTGATTTCTGCCAGTTGAGAACCGTAGCGCCTGTCTTATTTTTAAAGGCTGCTTCATATGATGGAGGAGATGCTTTTGTGTGGACTGTGTATACATTTCCAGGCCAGCGTTTTGTGGTCGTCGTGCAAAGGTGGAGGTCACGGACGCCGATAATCAGAATATACCGCTGCGAAAACACAGATATTAATCAGCGCGTAAGATGTGGATTGTGTGTTTTCTTTCTGCATTTTGTTATTCGCTTTCCCCTGTATGCCAGAGTGACTCATTCAGTGATGCGCACCAGTTTTGCCTCATGCAGTTGCCTCCTCCCACATCACCAAATGTCACTTCTGCTTGCCTTTTGGTTGAGTTGCTAGTAGTTTTGTTTTGCATAAAAGAAGCTCCACATTCAAATCAACCATATGTCTGGTTTTTAAGCATAAGCTTACCTGTCATTGGACAAGCAGATGCGCAGCCTTGCCGACAAGCTATATGGAACTCGACGCCGACGTGCACAGTCCAGCGAGCACTGTGAATTGAAAACTTTAAATATGGGAGAGTTGGGTCCTCTGCAGTTTGGTTATCATCATTTAGCATCATGCGTTCCTTGACTTAACGTCCCCACATTTAAAACCGCAGTGGACAATGAGCAGCCAACAGAGTGCCAGAGGATATGCTTCCTCATCAGGTCAGTTTAACAGACGATACGTGCAGCTGTCCAAGCCGCAGGCGTTTTGTACCGGTGACATGATACCTCACTGCACTTCAGGCACTGGATCCAGGAATTCTGGATGATGTTCCGGTTGCACCACAGCTTGACAGACAGCTTGGACCAGCTCCGGGAGCTGATCATGGAGCAGGGACAGGAGCATCTCTCCGCTCTCCTAGAGACAAAATGGATGTAAGTGTTCGGCCGGCTGTTCGCCGAGACACGCGGCCCCGCGCTGTCCCGGAAAAATTCTGAAATCCGCCGCGATCGAGTCTTTGAAGCGACTCGAGGTGCTTCAAAGTCATTCTTCAAAGTCATTTTTTCTTCTCACCGCTTGATGTCACATGTACGGCGCGTGTACAGTATATTCTGTGTTTCTTTGTCGTCCTACTGGATATAGTCATACTCAACTACACTGCAAATTATGCTTTGCTTGATCAGATTAAAAATCTTACATTTGGGAATAAGAGATAAACACATTCCAACGTCCACGGAGATGTCTCGTCAAGCACAAGCATCTTCCTGCGTTGACAGATAATTTCATTTTCCTCCCATTCAGTTTTTATTTCTTGTGTTTTAGCTAAAACTAATTTTTCGGTGCTATTTTTATACTCCACCTGCCCACAAACTTCCCATCATTACACGATCTTCAGCTGCACTGTACCACTCACACAATTGATACATTGCTCATCATTGATGTGGTGATGTGATCCTCCAGAAATGAGCGGGACTGGTCATGGAAGGCCAGCCAGAAGATCAAAGCTAACAGCAGTAAAAAGAGGAAGGTCTCGCTCCTTTTTGACCACCTGGAGCCGATTGAGTTGGCCGAGCATCTCACCTTCCTGGAGTTCAAATCATTTTGCAGGATATCTGTGAGTACGAATGCCAGTTTTAGCATGGAATCATTCCAATCTTGTGCATACGCTGTGGACGGTTTTGGTCTACTTGGCGTGCTTCTTCGTGAAATGAGAAACCATTAGGTGTTTCCTCCTCAAAGGAAATGCCTGGCAGTTTCCGTGCATCTGTTTTCACGCCCTCCTCCCGCTCTGCTCTCACCACCAGTTTGTCGACTATCTGAATTACATTCGCAACTGCTGCATGAAGGACATCCCCTTGATAGAGCGTTCCATCGCCCTGTGTAATGGTATCTCCCAGTGGGTTCAGCTGATGGTGCTGAGCAGGCCGACGGCGCAGCTGAGGGCTGAGGTTTTCACCAAGTTCATCCACGTGGCACAGGTAGCGGTTTGATCAGCCTCTCTCACCGATCTTAACAGTTTGCGTTCCAGGTTTCAGCGGAACAAAAAAGGGCTGCGTTTGACACATTTTCCCTTTGCATGCATCTGCGTGCTATTGTTTACACACCTTACCTAACTAATGACAGTCTATTGTCACACTCTGAATAACAGTACAGATGCTCCATAATTGTCAGTTGCATAATGCATATTCACAGAGAGCCGGTAATGATTTTCAAGAGCTCCGCCGCAGGCTTTTAGTGTTTCAAAAGATTTAACCAATAGAAAAATGTTAACTGAACGTAAGCTAATGGAGTTATGGAGTGGATCACGCTTAGATTCTGAGGAGTTTGCAGAAGTGGGGAAGGGAGAAACGGCTGGCGAGTGCAGCCGCCGATCAGGCCATGCTTGTTAAAACCACTCCAGTGTGAAGCCGTAAGCGGCCTGCTGAGAAGTGATGCGGCGGCTCCGGGGAGCCGTTAGGCTGGCTTGTACTCTGGAGGACCTCTTGCACTGTAACATTAATGCACCAGTCTGCTGCTGCTCACTGCTGTCAACCTCGGAACCCACGGGTGCGGAAACGAATTTCACACCATAATGCTCCAGTGACAGCATGAATTAGAGAACTGAAAAGAGAGGGAAAAGCACTTCCAAAAAAGAGTGCGATAACAGTGCACAGTAAGAAAAAGCCAACAATGTAAGTGGCTTATGTAACTGCCGGGTTGTGGATTATATAACCAGCCCTACCTGGAACAAGTTTAATTGGGCGTGTTTACGTGTGTGTGTGTGTGCGTGTGCGGGCTGATATTGGTGCCTTTTTGTGTGCCTCCACCAGAGTCTACACCTTATGCACAACTACAACACACTAATGGCGGTGGTGGGCGGGCTGTGTCACAGCTCCATCTCCAGACTGAAGGACACCACCTCACATGTGCCCAGCGAGGTCACCAAGGTAAAAGGGCAAAGTGCCAATGGAAGCACAAAAAAATGACTGTTTTTCAGTGGGTAGTTGCACTCATGCTAGCTGCACATTGATTGCAAGTCACTATGTGTGGACAGAAGAGTTTCAAACTATTGTTTTGACTAGGTTGACTGCTGCCTAGTCAAATAGGAGGCAAAATTGTCCGCTGTTGTGTTGACCCGAAATCTATACACTTAATTCAGCGTTCTCAGAGGCTTATGATAACGATCTCAGCCTATCAGTGGCAAACAAGACACATGTAGCACATGTAATCTGACAGCAGACAGTTGCCCCATTGGATTGTGCTCCTGTCAGTTGCAGCTGTTGACGGCTAATCCTGCTCACACACACCATACACACACCATGCTAAACTGAACTGAAACGGGTTTTGTTCCTGATTATCACTGCGAACCAAAATCATGTGAAAGTGGGGCCCAGCATTCCCCTTTACTTCCGAGACTCTCAAGAGAAATTCAATGTCGCCCTTTTGACCCCTCAGGTACTGAACGAGATGACAGATCTGCTGTCCTCCTGTAGGAACTATGACAACTATAGACAGGCCTACAACAGGTGTACAGGTTTTAAAATCCCCATCCTCGGCGTCCACCTCAAAGACCTGATCTCGGTCAACGAGGCCATGTCGGACTACGTGGACGACAACAAGGTCAACGTCCAGAAGCTCCAGGCGCTCTACAGCCACATTAATGAGCTGATCCAGCTGCAGCAGGTCCCGCCCCGGCTGGACGCCAATAAGGACCTGGTCCATCTGTTGACGGTAGGAACCCACTTTAAAACCGCCTTTCTATTGTACGGGCCTCCATGTGATTCACCAGTACGTATGAGACTCAGGCCCAGATGCAAATGAGCATGTCACTGGGCATTTGGATTGTCTGCGCTCGTGTGGGTGTGATGATAGTGTATGATCTATGAGTGTGTGGGTGAGGAACTAAGTGTGAATGAGTTCAGATTGCTGCATTGTTGTTATCCGTGTGGGGTGCTTTAATCATACTTGAACGACAGAATGCCCTTGAAGAGATAATAGTCATCCTGTGGCTGTATTTCCACCTCATCAGAGAAGGGGAATGTTGAAACGTAAAGAGCTCTCCTTGTTCTCCATGTGCTGACGTTCTCTCGCTGCAGCTGTCCTTGGACCTCTACTACACCGAGGACGAGATCTATGAACTCTCTTACACTCGGGAGCCAAAGAACTGTAAAGCACCTGTGAGTGACACAAACTGTTTAACCACGGTTTTTCTCTTTCGCATTAAAGCAACAGTCTTAGCTTCCTATTGAATTAAACGGGCTACATCATTTCAATTAGTGAGGTTAAGAGGTTAGAATTGCTTTTTTTGTTTTTTTTTTATTTTGGAGAGCCAGGCTAGCTTTTTTTCCTGTGTTTGTAATTGCATTACGCCAAGCTAGCTGGTGGTAGATTCATTTTTCTCATATTATGATCATGTTTCTCATGAGGTTATCCATCCTCATAGCACTTGCAAAAAAAAAAAAGCAAATTAGTGCAATTTGCAAAATATTCCCTAAAGTGCTAGTTGTTATGTAGCCTGTCCACTGTTCTGCCACCAAGGAGGTTGTATTTTGATGTCATTTTTTTTGTTGGAGAAGTTTAGATTATCATTTGGATGCAGGGTTCTGTACCATTGTGAGATAGTAGGATCCTGTTCTATATTTTTACTTTTAGCTGCTGAAGAGATTAGGGAGTTTCTTCTTCAGGGGTGTTGTCATGCACGGGATTGTTCAGCCTGGGCGGCGGTCTGCATGCTCCCTCTGAAGAATATGTGCTTGTGTAATAGAATTGCTCAGATAATATTCAATATCTTCCTGCTCAGGCTTGTGTTTTTTTTAACAACTAATTAATTTTTCTATCAGCCAGCCACCCCCTCTAGACCTCCAGTGGTTGTGGACTGGGCATCGGGAGTGGCCCCTAAACCTGACCCCCGAACCATCAGCAAACATGTGCAGAGAATGGTGGATGTAAGTGCTCCCTTTTTTTTTTTTTAATTTAACCGTCAACTCTGCATAGCTACTCGTTAATGTTATGTAACCACAATCATCTGTCGCGCCTGCTCCTCTGAATGCCGCCGTTTCAACAACGTGCTCCTGCAGCCATTGTTCACTAATAACCAAGCAACAATGGTGTTTGCCTCTTGTCTCTCGCAGTCCGTGTTCAAGAACTACGATCACGGTGAGAACGGCTTCATTTCTCAAGAGGACTTTGAGAAAATCGCTGCCAGCTTTCCTTTTTCCTTCTGCGTCTTGGACAAAGAGAAGTGAGTGTTTGACAGGTCACACGCGCTCTGCTCGCGACTTCAGTTCGCGACTTCAGAGGAGAGGAAGCAAAAGTGGTAATTGTAGTGATGAGTGTAGCAACAGGAAGCATAAAATAGCTGCAGAGCCAACCGTAACCAAACATTCTCATGCACCTCCAGACGCACGCAGCTCGCAGAAAAGCATGCGATCCCCCAGTTAGGCCCGAACGTGTAAACCCGGCACAGATGATGCACGAACATGAAAGCCTCAACCTGAGAGGTGAAATTTCTCTATTCCGCATGTACGGCTATATTTAACACGACACCATACGCGTGGTGCGTTTGTGCAGACGCGGCCTCGTCAGCAGAGATGAGATCACCGCCTATTTCATGAGGGCGAGTGTCATCTGCTCCAAACTGGGCCTGGGCTTCGTCCACAACTTTCAGGAGACCACGTACATGAAGCCCACTTTCTGCGACAACTGCTCGGGATTTGTAAGTCGATGGGGGATGTTACGGTGAGATACTGAAAACGACATTCTCTGGTTTTAGTCTTACCCGCTAAGTTATTTGCTGTCTCCCTTCTCCACCCCCCCCCCCCCCCCTGCCCCCCCCCCTCATGTTTCCGCACAGTTGTGGGGTGTCATCAAGCAAGGCTACAAATGCAGAGGTAATTTTCATACTACACCTTGTGCAGGTTTTTTTTTTTTTTTTTAGCAGGTTCATGTTTGACCAAATGTGCAGTGGTTAAAGTGGCTCCTGCTCAGTGGAGGTGCGCGTTGCCGTGTGCAGGGAGCAGGTAGAGTGGCGCTATCTTGAGAGGGTGTAGTGTGGTTTTTCTCTGCTGCATGTTGCTTGCTGAAGCTTGCAGCACATTAAAAACGGTGTCTACAGTCAGAACCGCTGCCCCTCTCGCCCCGCCACCCCACCCCTCCCCCCATTCTTCAAAAGATCTGAGAGACTTTTTTTTTTTTTTTTTTTGCTTGACAGTGAGCGTTGCAAAGTCTGAGAGTTGCACTTGCAGAACAGATAGTGCTCAAAGAGAATTCAGTTTCTGAAGTTCCTGTTCTGACATGTTTCGCCGTCTTTCGGTCTGCTCAGACTGCGGAATGAACTGCCACAAGCTGTGCAGGGACCAAGTGGCGTTTGAGTGCAAGAAGAGCGCCAAAGTGACCACCGACAGTCCAACGCCCAGCTCCACGCCTGTCGCCACGGGCACCTCAGATGGTGGGTCTGGGGGAGGGGGGGGGGGGTGTCATTCCTGCAACAACCATAAACAGCATGCTCAGTAAAACACAGGTTCCTCAGACAGACGTGGAGACACGAGTGCTAATGTCATAACTATGAAGACAATGACTTCCCAACAGCATGAAAGTAATCAATAAGGCTCTATGGAATGTGCCCTCTGGTGGCAGCAAACACTTAAGGCACATGGGAAGGAAATGAGCCTCCTCTTATTTCCTCTAATCGCTGCAAAAGTTAGAGATTGCATGATTTTAATTCTCGGGTTGCCATAGCTACAGGCGAACAAGTGTAGACAGTCGATCTGCAGCCTGGGTGGTTCCCCTCTCGCTGTCGTTAGGAACCGTTCCACTGACGGGAATGCTGAAGCTGCCCACCTACTGCCAGAAAGCTGCTATTATTCAGAACTCAAGCATTTTCAGTTCTGCCTAATATGGACTGACTCGATTGGATGCGTCCTAAAAACATCGGGGCTGTGTTTGCGCCACTCCCTACTCGGTTTGCGTTTTCATTTTGGTGTGTGGTCAACACGATAAGATAAGTTACACTTATTAGTCCCACAACGGGGAAATTTAGAGTGTCACAGCAGCAGGTTGACAGTAAGGACATTTTCAATAGAAAAAAAAAAAAACGAGTGATAACTAAGTATTGATTGCTATGATCCTATGGGCCTCACGTCATTTGAAGCATACTTGTGATGATTATTCTAGTTTACTGAGATTGGAAATCAAGCATCCGGCGATTGGTAATCTCTGTTTGAATGTCCAATCTCCAGGTTCAGAGGAATGTCCTTTCCCCTACCCTCCAGATGACAGCAGAGACTGGAGCCCAGTCTCCCCCGTCACCCCACACCTGAGGCCACGCAAGGTCCACAGCGGCACCCAGACAGAGGGACCCCAGCTATCGTCCGCATCCCCCGAGGCCGGTCGCCCTCAGCCCTCTCTGCTGGCCCCGGCGCCGCCCACTCTCACGTCGTGTCCCAGCCCGGTGCCCCAGAGAAAACAGCGACACTGTGCCAAGTGGGAGAACAGAGCATCTGTTGTGCAAAAGCCTAAAGAGCCAGAAGAGGAGAGCAAATCCATCTGCGAATCTCTGCAGTCAGTGAGTGTCACTGCATTTTTAACCTGCAGATTTTTTTTTTTTGTTGTCTGCACATATTTGAATGCACCACATCCACCAGACATCAAATCAAACTTATGTGTCTTTCTCAGGACAACCAGATGCTCCAGAAAGCCAATGAGACACTACGTAGGAAACTGAAGGAGGCAGAGCGAGAGGTGGAGATACTAAAGACACTGCTGAAGAGGCATGCTCTTCATCCTGTGGAGGAGGACTCCTCCTCTTAGACTCATATGAGCTGGACCTCCTCCGGGGAGCCCAGCATGACATCATGTATAAATCTGAATCCATTTTATTGCTCAATGCAAACATTCTATCATTCCGGCTTTTCGTGGTATGAAGTGGACTAAAATGCACATAGTCAAGGTTTTTCAGAGCTAATGGCGGATATCCAACCAAAAAAAGCCATCCTGTGTGTCGCCAACAATGAGATGGTCATTTCTCAGTTATGTGGAGATCCTTTTTTTTTTCCTTTGCCAATTATCAAAATAGCTGATGAAAAACACATCAAAATAGGAGAGAGAGAGAAGTATTAAACATGGGGTGTAACGACGGCATCGTTAATATTACAGTCTGTGTTTAGTGAACTGACAAGAGCAGCTGCAATTGGAATCAGGTTTTCTCTGCTAAAGGTTTAGGAAAACAAAGGATTATTAAAACAATGCTCGTTGACTGAAAAAGTAGAGAATGTGCGCGATCATGTCTCGATCAATTACTGAAGTTAGATATTTATGTTAAATAGGAAATCAGAGGACGGGTATGTGGCAGGTGTTATTCTTATTATTGGTAGCAATGACAGGAATACACCGATGATGTCAGCAGCGTGGCGGTTGTACAGTCAGAGCGGCCTCATGTTTTCACTGCTACTGTTGATATTTATCGTCTGAAACACTACGCAGTTCATACAGAGAGTGAGACAGCTGAACATTTTGTATACTGGTACTTACATTAATTATTTATGCTTGTGCTGACATATTTGATCATTTTTATTTCTATTGTGGAGCCATGTCTTCTGTATTGTGTGGTCCAGTGTGTTTGTGTGTGAGTGTGGGTGTGTGGGGGTGTGTGTGCGTGTAAAAAAACAGAGTATCCACATGGGGTCATATCAGTTGATTCGAGGTTCATCCTCTCTCAGTATTGTTCTGTTGCTGTTAAAAAAATAAAATAAAAAGCTGTACATTTAATATAAAACCTTTTGCTTGTGTTACACTTTGTGACCACAAAGGGGCAGTAAAGTTCCAAAAAGGGGACCAGTTACTGTATCTGTTGGTTTAACTGAGACTTACTTATCTAAAAGGATGTGCTTACTTTTAACAAGATAACCTTTACTGATTTTAGTTTTGTTTGTTTTTTTGATAAAAAAAACAACAACCAACCAAAACATGTTAGGGGCTGAAATGTGACACGGGGGAAGTTTTATTAGAGAACGGAAACCACGGTATCTACTTTGCATTAATAGTAACAAAGAGAATACTTTTTATTTATAGGCACTTTTCAAAGCACCCAAGGTCACCTTACAAGGCGGAGTTAAAAAATAAAAACAAGACGTTTAATGACTGATGCAACACATCAGCCGTTAAAGTCAGGCTGTTTCACCCTGTTGTCTGTCAATCTGTCTTGTCCCAGGGGTTTTGCCACTAATAATGGGTCCAGCTCCACAGTTAATGTTGCCCTGTAGATAATGAGAGGGCAACCGTCTGCGGCAGGAGAAGCAGATATTCAAATAACTAAATCCTCCAGGAGTCCTCGGGCAGCACTGAAAAAAGCAGGTGATTTTACACTGCTGCATTACTGGGTGCTGTGATTCAATATGCCCATTTCTACAGTGGTAATTCATGCTCAGATAACGAAAGCTATTTGACTCAAATTATATTGTGCCTCTTCATTCCTTGCAGCTGTAATGACTTGTTGCCTTGCATCGGCTGTCCAGTGAGCGCAGACCCAGTGAAAAAGGATATTCTCTGAGGCATAGCAGCGGCTCCCAAGCCTCGCATTGGTGACAGCTAATTTACTTCTATTTGAATGTGACAACCCGGCTTGCAGGGGACTAACACCCCAAGTCTACCAGGCTGCATGCACACTAATGCAGAATAATTTCCATTATCATGGCTGGCTGAGAGGGAGTGACAGCGGGAGAACATGTGCTAAACTCCAGGGACGGCGGCCCCTCCAAAGTCGCAGTCCCCATCACAACTCTAATCAAAGCTCGAGAGGAGGACTGTATTTACTCCGACACGCCATAGTAGTCGCCATAGAGATGAACATATCGGCCCAGAATCAGTTTACAAATCAAACGGAGACCCTAGATGTAATTAATTGTGGTGCATTTAAGCTTGAAGGAGATTGCAAGGAACAGAGCAACACGGCACAGTTCAATACATCGGAGCAAAATATGACACTTCACAAGTCAAGCTAATTATAGTGGGCAGACAGAAATGATTTATCACCCAGACATCGGAGTACTTTGGGGAATTGCGCCTCTGTAAGATGCCCATAAGTTAACTCAATCTGCTAAGTCTAATGAACACCCCGAAACTAATTAGGGAAAGATGTGGAACATCCCATTATGTCCCCCTGATAGCAGAGTGTGGGACGCAGAAAACACAATGCCAACGCACAGGCGATGCTCGTTTCCAACACAAGAAGAGCCACCACAGCGCCTGTAGCATACAGCAGAGCCACCGCCGAACACAGCTCTGCTAATTCCCTTGATTATTAAACAGAGTTCATTAAGTTCTAATGATGGCCAAAGGAGCCTTGTGGAGGAGTGGAGACTGTTTGAACTGGAGCGTGATGAAAAAACAACACGAGAGAGGCAGCCCTTCTGCAGAAAATGTTCTCGCAATGGCTTGAAAATTGGTGAAATTTTGTAATTATTCTTAACGGAGCAAAGAGCTGCACAGGAGTTTTCCAACAGGAACCTCATGACTCGGCCGCATCCCTTTTTTTTTTGCCCTTTAACAATCATGTTTTGGCTTAATGATGTAGGACTTAATCCACATATCAGCTCTTGGTAAACGCAGATTACTGGGAGAAGAAGCCAAAGCCTTAAGCTGGTACGAAGATGGAGAATCTGTGGGAAATATAAATCTACATATCTGCCTCTGAATGCGTCATAATGGAGCTGTGATGAATGCACATAATGCAATCTATGGGGCCCAAATATTTACTGCATAGCCTGGAAGTACCTAATGCAGTAGTTTTATAGTGTGCGTTTTATCTTGCCGGTATACATGGAAATGGCTCTCCACCGGGTTTGGTGCTGACATATATTTCGGCTGGGTCTAAAAACAAACACACCCATCAACACTCACAGAAGGATTCATGCAAGAATCCACACACTTGTTGTTGTTTTTTTTGTTGTTGTTGTTTTTTTGCGCCGTCTGAGTTACAATGTGTTCCTGCAACCTTTTAGTCACTGCATCAATAATGAACCCTAATGAGAAGAAAAACAGGATCGGGCTTGCATTTTACAAGTGGCTCAGTTAATTTCAGATTCATGTAAATACATCGTCAAGCCATTCATTTGTCAGAATGATTCATGATGATGATTCCTCCCAGAGAGGCACTTGGGAGCAATAAACAGAAAACCACTTCTAAAAGTTGCAGTCACACTGACATAAATGCTGCTCTTTGTAGCACTTGAGTTGGATTTAAGGGCAGAGCGTTTGCGGGTCTGGTTCCCAGTCTGAGTTGCCAAGAAGTTGCTACGTATGAATATGCCAAACCATATCATGACGTTTGACGTAAAGTGCTCGCACATGCCAAGGAACGGGCGCTATGGCATCTTACGGTACAGATACCGCAAAGAAGAATGAAAGCGCAAGAAAAAAAAAAATTGAAAGGAGAGAGCTCAGAGAAGATCAGACGCTGCACTGCTGGAGAAGCTGGAGCTCCAGTGACTATCTGGAACCAAGCACCACCTAGATCAAGCAGAGCGAAAAGCAAAGCACCGCAGTCGATGAACAGATAAAGGGCGAGGACGGGGAGGAAGAAGTCAGATGAGGGTTTCTTCCCACTGGGAATCCCTTGTGAAGGTGAGTAACCACGAGCCAATCATGCGCTCGCCTGAGCCGCTCCGTGTCTGAACCCTCCACGTCTCTCTCTCCTTCCTGTGAGCGGTGGAACAGAGTGCGACTCACCGAGCCGAGAGCCACAGTCTGATGCGTGCGCGGGCACAAAAATAGCACATGCACAGATCACTGACAACAGGAGCGGCCAGGTGATTCAGTGGACGGCTTATTCCTGTGAAAAGGAGAGACTTGATATACTTAAAAAAATAAAAAAAAAACACACTCAGTTTGGCCATTTTGTCGTCGTCTATCATAAATGCAGCGTCCATTTTGTTTTACTGACACGGGCTCGTTATCTGTCAGTCTATCATTTCTTATCTTTAACAGATTCCCTCAGGCTTGGTCATTGGTCCAAGGCAGAAGGTGGCAAAACATACTGCAGCAGTGACTGTAAAACACTGGTGTTACACCATGCGTCATATGATGTTTTAGATGCTAAACGAGCTACACCTAAAACAAGTAAGATAGCATTAAATGCACAAGATGCGTCTAAGTCCTGAGCTGAATTGCTGAGGCAATGCAAAAAAAAAAAAAAAAATGTAGAAAAAACTCAAACGAAGCCTAAATGTCAATTGGCGCCAAAACTTAAGAAAGCTGCATATTTTCTAGGTATAAAAAGCACCTCTGCTAATGCTGCATGAGAGCTGATGACATCACAGAGGCAGAAGATTTCAGTTTATCCTGTCCTCACTTCCACTTATTTCACTCTTCACACGTACATATATTTTGGCCAGAACCCAGACCAGTTTGTCTTCTTTCACACGGTGCGTCTGTCGAAGCAAACGCACACACTTTGTTCCACAAACCTTAAAGTGAAAGCAGTGAGATCCAAGTAAAATAGGCAACTTTCTCGACCCGCTGCATTTCCCACACGTTTTTTTGACAAACGCAAACAAATGATCAGTGTGTTGAGGAGGCTCCTCTGTCTCTCACCTCATAAGTATTGAGCCAATCCCAGTTGGAGACTCTGAGCCAGTCGGAGAGGTGACTCTCATGCTTAATCCTTGGCTCACTCAGTGGAAACTAAGCAGATACCATGGCAACCAATAACTGCATTTGAACATTCGAAGCCGATGGAGGTCAGCCATTTAATTTTAGAGAGGAATTATACTGCCTTCAAAAACAATGTCCTGTATCCTGCAATATGCTGTTGTGACTTAGCATCGCGGAGCGCTGGCCTAGGCACAACTCTGATGTCTGTGCCCTTTAGTTTGCTACGAAGTCATATAGATAGATACAGATAAGACAGATAGATACAGACAGACAGAGAGAGAGATAGACAGATAGATACAGACAGACAGAGAGAGAGATAGACAGATAGATACAGACAGACAGAGAGAGAGATAGACAGATAGATACAGACAGAAAGACAATCTCACACCAGGGAGGTTGATGGTTGACCTCTTTTGTAAATGCATCATGCTCTGAAACTGGTATCAGAAACACGCCATCAGCTCAGAACAATTTCTCAAGTTAAAGAAAAACGAAATCTGAAGGTTAATCTGTATGTCGAGCCGCAAAAGAGGACCCAGGTTCTCCAGGATGACAGAACGCTAGCGTGGAAAGCTGGTGATCCTCAAAAGTTTTGGAGTTATTTTTAGTTATATTATTAGACCTTTAACAGAGAATGTGAAAATAATTATCTAGTGCTGCGCTCAGATAAAAAAAAAAAAAAAGTAGAAGATGAGTCTTTTATGGCTGTTCTTTACTTTAAAATTAGCTTGCAGAGTTTCCATCACATGTATTTCCAAGCTAGGTAAAATAAAACAGAGCAGACAAAATTAATTTCTCTACTCTTATTCGTACAGGCAGGACTTTATTGTTTTCCTCTCGGCGAGACCTCTGTAGATGGTTTGCACACACCGGCTTGTAGACAGCGTCTGGATATTTGCACAGTGAATCTCCAAACAATCACGGTTTGCTTCAATATGTGTGTTCCGGCAGGAGCAGATTCATTATGGATTTCATAGCAAAAGGCTGAAATAAAAACAGGGGAGGAGAGAAAATCTAATAACATGAATATACTTTGCACGCTGTGACAGCACATGGAAGGGATCATCTGCAATAACGGCTGCGCGTCCACTAAATGTGTCTCAATAAAAAATAAGAGCACAAATGATATGTGACACTCCTAATGAAATAGAGATAGACATCGGCAGTGGGTTACGTATCAAATTCGGTTAAGTCTGCTTGATGGATTCATTCTGTAACGAAGCCTTTGTTTGGAGTGCAGTGATATTTTCATATTACATCTTGACCCAGGTTCCTCATCCAACCTGTGGCTTCCCACTTCAGCACACGTTATCATGATAGTGAAACCGAATCATGCTCAAATTTCAGAGCCCACATCTTTTATTTTGTCATTTTAGACTTGCGACTGGTGGAACCTTATGTCACCTCCGCAGTGAATCTGTTAGGGGTGTTTCCACTGCGGGAACTTTCCCTTAGGATCAAGTATTAATGTGTCTGCCAAAGGAACCCTGGGAATAAATAAGCTCCTGCAAGACAGGACAGACCACTGCAGGAACCACAGTGTGCCTTTGGTTCATCTTGGCCTTTTCAAAAGGTAACAGAAACCGAAGGGGTGGGGGTGCCGCAGCTGAGAGTCACCGAATTGTCAGAAGAAACTTGTGGCTGAAATTATGGCAGCTGAGTTTTCAGGGGATTTGCGAGATCACAATTTCACACTGCATTCTTCTTCGCCCAAGAACACATCCACAGAGCTGCGACACAAAACATTTGCGCGTGGACCGCGTGGCCTGGACCGCCCAGCGCGCTGCAGTCAGCTGCTATGGGCGCGGTTTAAAGGGTTTGTTCCAAAACAACGATGGCCGTTATGTCAGAGGTTAGCGAAAATGCTGCTTTAAGTGGCAGTTGCATCTATAATGACTAGCCTAACACTTAGCAACTGAAATGCTAAGCCTGGTGTGAAGGGGTTGCCGCGCTCTACTTTGTTGCTTTTACCATACGAAGTGAGCATTGTGCTTCTCACAGGAATCCACAAGTTTTTTTGTTGTTTTGTAGAGGTGCGTAACATGAACGATGAATGATAAAAAGGCTCCATGAAAGTCCAAACATTGATCAGCCTACGTTTCTGCGCCACAGCGGTCAAAAACCCTTTGCCCTTCCAGGTTCAACACCTGATGTCAACAATCACGTTCCTACCTACATGCCCAGGCCCACAGGTTAAGATCACAGTGACATCCAGTGTTCAAATGGTGAACAACAACATCAACCAAAAGTAATTATTTGGCTGCTGGGTGGAATCCAGATCATTAGGACCGTCTGAGAGTTTGGTGATGGGCCCATCATTTAGAATGGCCTCCGCTTCACAAAGCACCGCGCGTAGTCCATCGTCGTCCAACCTCTGCTAGCACAGAGCTGAGGTGAGGACTCTTCTTACCAGGCAGATCATCTGTTCCCACACACCACCATGGCGTGAACCTGCTGGGGGTTAAAAATCCTAGCCTGCGACAGAAATCCTTGAATCTCGTCACTGGACGAGATTCAATAGCAATCTTGTGCAAGATAGCAATGAGCAGTAGCTAACTGCTATTCAATAGTAATAGAAATTAGCAATTAGGAATTGCTATTGCTATTGCCAATTAGCAATAGCCTGCTTTAGTTCCCCTTCTGTCCCAAATAAGTTAGTGCCATCGTCAGATCTAAAGTGCTCTACTTTTCCTCCACTACTGACAAAACGACGCGCAGCATTTATGCATGCATCCGTTTCCAGGGACGCAGCCACCTCAAAATGGACGGCCCTGCTTGGGATGCAGGTAAAAAAACAACAAAAAAAAACTAAATTTGTTTTGCACGTTGATCTTCCTTTCTCCACTTCACTTGGTCCAAAGTAATCTAGTCCTGTGTTGGTAAATGGTGGTAGATCAGGAAGAACTCGTACCTCAGGAAGATCTGCTATCTTCTGTTCAACTGCTCTTCCTTTGGAGCGCCGGAAAAAAAGATACACTGATGATTTTTCTAACAGCTGAACTGGTATTGGTAATCCCAAACCTCTTCCTTACAGGAGACAGACTGGTACTTTCAAACAGCACCTTCCCTCTTGAAGAACTGCTGAACTTTCCATAATGTGAGGAAACTTGAGGTCTTCCATAGACATTTGCCTTTCCTCACAATTTGCACTGATGTGGTTCACCTTAGCTGAGGGAGGCTCCTCTCACAGATTGCTGTTTCCATCCAGCAGGCCAATAACCACCCATCCTAACAGATGTTAAGCCCGGTGTGAGCGGCCTGACACGGGCCATTTCTGACATCCAATGCCATCTTAGGCCAGTCCTCCTAGTTTTTCCAAAGAACTTCTGGACCCTCCAGCCACCTGTTGCTCTTCAGGAACTCAGAGACCTTCTTTCCTCTCGATGCATCAGCAGACAACATGCCATGCCTGGTACAGAGACATTTAACCTTGAAGCACTGCTGAACTTTCCATAATGTGAAGACCCTTGAAGTCTTCTATAGACATTTGCCTCACAATTTCTCTCAATGAAGTCATGGTTTTACTGGCTTGGGAGCATTTCTTCCGATTTGCACTGAGAAATGGTTCGCTGTAGCTGAGGGAGGCTCCTCCTTGCTCCATCCAGCAAGCCAATAACCACCCATCCCAGCACAGTTTTGACAGCATATGGGCCATTCCCATCGCTATTGATATCCACAGTCCCAATAATTTGGATGCGCTGGTTCCCATCAACAGGTCAACATTTGACTCCATCCTCTGGATGTACACCTCAGAAAAAAAATACGGCCACTTAGCCAAGTTCTTGCGTGACACCATATCATCAGCCGCGAATGGCATTTTCTTCTGTGTGATAGCCTCTGGAAGACGGTTAAAGTCACTGCTGTCCAAACCAGCTTCCTCGACACCAGATAAAGAGTGTGCCAGGCTCACTTTAGTTTGCCCCATTGTGTGCGCGGTGTGTTGTGCCGGTCTGCCGGTCAGGTTTGAATCCCACTGCCACCGAATTGAAGACGTCGACCGATTCCTGCTTTCCCCCCCTTTTCTTTTCCAGGTAGCTCATTCATGGCATTTGAGCGTGCACGAGAAGACCTTTTCAACTCTGCCAACTTAGCGGTGGAAGCAGCTCGTTTGGTTTCAAACTCAAGTTGCTCCTTTTCTTTTTTTTTTTTTTTTTCTCCTCAGAATTGGTTCCTCCTCCTCCAAGGCATTTTTTGTCTTCAAAGCTGCAAAATGGGCCTTGAGAGAAGCTCTCTCTGCCCGGGCCTTCACTCTAGCAGAAGACGTGGTGCTTGATTTACTGTCATCACCTCTTCGACTGGAGCGTTTGCTACCAACATTAGAGACACCGTCCTCTGGATGAACATCATCCCCGACACCATCCTTTTCATGGGCATCACTTTCATTAGGCGGCGGCCACATTTTCACATTTGCAGAACACTCATCATTTGAGAGCATTTTCGCTCCATCACCGCGATGTCTCATGTTTTTCTTTCTCATCACACACAGGAAATCGAAAAAAAAGAATTATGCATGCATTCTGCTCTTTTACACACTTCAATCAAATTATCAAGTACACTCTGCACCTTGGTTTTATCACCCTTAGAGATTACATTTTTGAATCACAGCTCTAATATTGCTTGTTATTTTTTTTTATTTTGTTTTTTTCTACAATTTCTCAGCCAGCCCTTTAGCAGCGAGCTTAACCATCCGTTTTTGAGTTTTTGGTCTGCTCGTAAGTTGCTCACAAGACCCAGCGGCCCCATCCTTCGCCGCGTTACGCGTTTCCATGGTGAGCAATTAAAGGTTTCCATGGCGAGCAATTGACGGTCAATTGACGCTGTGGTCCACCGCAACAAAACAAAGTTTGAACGCAAAAAAACTGGTCGCCGATGCATTGGGTGTGTGTGCGCACACACAGTTTACATGGCCATTACGCGGTGTGGCGCTCCACGTACCTGCTGCCTTGGGCGCCTCGCAGTGGTCCGATGCTCTGTCCTCCACGGCCGGATAAAAGAATCGGCCAAGCAGCTCCTCCGCGTCTCCGCCCAAGTACATCGACAACTGCACACTGCAACAGTCCACCGACGGTCCAGCGACGGCTCCCGCGTCGCCTCCAAAACGCGGGATCCAACACTAGCGACTAGTGACTCGCCGGAGACTTCGCCAACGAGATGTTAGGCCCGGCGTGCGCGGGCCGACGCGCCGAACTCTGCTGTTACTGCCGCACGCCGCGTTTATTCTTCATCGGCGCGCAGCATGAACGCGTTAAAAAAGGCTCCACGAAAGCCCAAACATGGATCAGCGTACGTTTGCGCGCCACTGCGGTCAAAAATCTGTTGCTCTTCCGGGTTCAACACCTGACGTCATCAACCATGTCCCTGCCCATACAGGTGTGGTCCTACCTAAAAAAAAAAAAAACCTATGTTGCTACCTGTCCTCGAGTTATACTGAACCCCTGATTGCGCCTGGTGGGCCGGTTGCAGGGCAGCCTCCGCCATCGGTGTACTAATGTGTGTATGAATGTGGGTGTGAATGAGTAAAAATTTAAAATAAAATTAAAAAAAACATGTTCCAATGGTTCCTACCGATGTACCTGAGCCCACAGGTTAAGGTCACAGTGACACCCAATGCTCAAACGGTGAATAACACACCAACCACGAGTCATGTCAGGCGTCACATCAGAACCAGTGCATGTTCATCATCGAATATAATACAACAGCCATGCAGTAAACGCTCCCTTCAGAGTTTTTATTGAATCTGTTTGGCAGAGGCGTTGACACATATCAGTGACTGTTATTGGGAGTGTCATTTGTGATGCCGTTGAACTGTACTGGGTTATACTGAGAGGTGTTCCTAATGTTTTGGTCATCCCGCTCATATGCAGTAGGGTGACAAAATTCTTCATTGAAAGTGGAGCAAATAATGGAGCTGAGGGCCTCTCTTGACGTTTTCACTCTTCTCCTAAATGTTTGAGGTTGGCCTGTGATAGACGGGGGTCGTCCATCCACTAACCTGTCGTGTATTTGCTCTTTCAGTGGTTTAGCGCTTTCCAGCGGCAGACTGCCCACATGGTTCTCTATAACAAACCATCTGGCATCAGCTTGGCGGCCTGCACCTTTGTATGCACTCTGACTGCGGGAACCAACCCCGAGAGGATCTCTGTCAGGGCGGTTTTTCAATGGTGAAATCACTCCCCACTCCGAGGTGGATGCCATGGAATGACCCTGAAAAGTCCTGGGTGAGGCCTGAAGCTGTTTGGTCTAGACTGAACACGCTAGTTGACATGATCTTTTCGCAACAGCTTTAAATGTGGTGTAAGTTCAGAGCATATTGTTGTGATCCCCGTTGATTTGCCTGTGCTTTCCTATTTGATGTGCTTGTTGAATTTACCTCATGGCAGAAGCTGTCACAGTACCTCGACTTATGAGTCAACACCAAAATATAAACAAAAGGATAATTTGAACATTCCTGTAAGTGCTCGAACCAAATTCCCGTGAAGCACCACACAGCGACGTCTCAAAATTGTGTGTCCGGCCGCTTTCGAGGCTAATAACAGATTAGGAGCGGCGGACATGTTTCGTTGTTAGCATTACAAGCAAAGTTCAGCTTTGCCGTCAGCCCTCCAGCTTCATTATAAAGACAGCGAGAGGAAGAAGAGAGGGATTATTAGGACAAAGTAGATGATTTACGGTTGAGAGTTTTCCTACAACTAATGCAAGCATCATCATTAGCAGAAAGCACACACACACACACACAAACACAAAGAGCG
>CAAKHG010043436.1:0-12771 GCA_901007715.1 Dactylopterus volitans
TCAATAAATTATAACAACATTGATTTTGATGCGGTGGCGACACGGTGGTGCGGCTGGTGGTTAGCATTGTTGCCTCATAGCAAGAAGGTTGCAGGTTGGATTCCCGGCCTGGGGTCTTTCTATGTGGAATTTGCATTCTCTCCCCGTGGAATAAGCGGTAAACGAGATGAGATTGTTACAAGTTTCCGTTTTGACATTTCACCAAGGGACAGATGAAAGAGGGGAGCCTTCCCACCAAAAGCGATCAGCCGTAAACGGAGTGAACGCGGCGGCATAACCGATGCCGCTTCAGCTGAGGAGCGAGCGCCAAACGCGGCTTTATCTGCATGTAGTTTTCTCCTGGCCGCCGAGGCCCCGGCGCCCCGTGATGGATGACAGCGCCGCCGCTCCGACTCAAGCTGGGTGACACGTGCCGCCGTTCATCTTCCCCGCGGCTGTCAGAGCGCTGAGTGCCACGCGCGGGAATGAGATGTGCCATCAAAGCCAACCTCCGCCTTTATTCCTGCGTGAACCCAGCGATGTTAAACCAGCCGAGGTCCCACGGGGGCTGCCGGCAGGAGAGGCCCAATCAGGAGGCGCTGGCATCCACACACACACACACGCGCGCGCACACACACAGAAGGTCGGCTTTCCTACTGGAGCGGCTAATTCGATATGAAAATCTGCGCGCGGAGTTCAACGCGGCGCCGTTTGATTCCCGAGACTTGCAAGTTCAGTTGGGAAATGGAATCCAGAATCGACGGCATCCCGTCAGGAAGTCTGCTGCTCAGTGCAATTTTGGGGGGAAATAAGCGACTTAAACATTCCTCTGGAGGAAAGTTAAAAAAAAAAAAAAAAAACTCGTCTGTGGGTTTTATTAGGTTTGCAACTCCAGTGGTCGCTGCTCTGAGCTGTGGAGAGCGAGACAGGAATATTTGCAGCTACATTTTCAGGCGAGGCGGGTTTGAATTTTAACAGAGAAATAAAATGTGAATCAGGCGAATTAAGAAGGCGGCACATGGCGTCACGCGGGACTGCGACGTGCCGGTGGATGAGGGGACCCACACGAGTCTCGCTCGACGCCGAGAAGAACGGGAGAAGAAAGAGTCTTCAGGGGTAGGTTGTCCTTCTGGTTTGTCCTTCCACTCACCCCTCCTCCGCCCTGCCAGTAAGCCACGCCCCTCCTAACCCCGCATCGGCTAAATGCATCCACCCGTGAGCTCCGCGACGTCCGGCGAGACCGTCCAGTGTTCGTTCCCAGACTGCCTCCCGGTTTCCGACCCTGTCTGCCTCCGACCCGGCTTCCTCAGCCTTCCAAGACTTCTGGTCCGGTCCCGCCCGTCGCCCACCCGCTCGTCTTCGTGGCTGCGCGCCGCTGGATCGCTCCGTCGGTGGAACGATTGCCACCAGATTCCTGCCTCCGTTGTGACTGTCCCTGAGTTCAGCTGCTTTACGCCGAATTCACTCGCCAGAGTCACCTGGTTTTGGTCCACCCTTCCAAGACCGGCCTCAAGACTACGTCCCTCACAGCCAAGTTCTGAACTCAGTTGTAAATGACCTGTTTTACTGCTGTTTCATGGAGGCTTTGAGACTTTGGTCTCCTCATCCTGTTGCTACCATGTTTTCACTTATTCCGCAAAGGTGTCGCAAGCGGAATCAGGTGCTCAGTCACATTGGGGTTGGAGGTTAAAAAAAAAGTGGGTGGGTCCTCCTCCAGGAAAATCCATCAAGTGATCAATAACTCCAGTGAAATGTTAAAACACAAGTCGTGTATGTTTCTAAGTGTCGTTTGTTTATGTTAAATATTAATGAGGGCAGTGTCACCAAACCCATCCTGCCCCCGTCAGTCGCCCCCTGCAGGTCGAACTATACGACTTAGTTTGGAAAAATGTGCTTTTTTCCAAACTAAGTATCGTTTATGACAGAATATTTAATAACTTCACTATTAATCAGTGCAAGGTCGCCGCTCGCCGCACACGTCAATCGCCCCCTGCTGGTCAAATGTCAACACTTAGTTTGAGGGAATAAAAAGGGGATTTTCCATGATTTTAGGATTTGTTTAAGAGCCAAAAAATATTGAGTAACTAACACACGGTGCATCGGTCGCTTCACACATTTTTAGCAATGTGACTTACATGTTCACTATATTGGCTTTTTCCACTTATTTATCTCATTTCTTGCCTCCACATTTCAAGAATGAATCTCCATCCAGCGAATAAACTTCTATCAATGTAACTTTCTGTGACCCTTCCAAAGTGCTGATGAAATACCTTGATGGAAGCTGGAGCGGCATTATGGTCATCATCTCTTCATCACCTGGCCTCGGCTGCGGCCTTGCGTAACTTTCTCCTGACACATCACCCTGCCAGACGAGCAGACCTGCTGATTACGGTGCCAGATTAAAAGCGGTCGGCGGCGTAATGAAGTTTCGCTCGGTCTCGTCTCCTGTTAGGCAGGACTCGGCTGTGGGAGGAGCCGGAGGGGCTGTTAGGGGGGGGAAGCCGGGACTGCGGGTCTCCTCGCCTCCAGTGCACAGCGAGCGAGGAGGCTTCTGGGGGAGCGAGGGAACGCAAATATGCTCCTCCGTCCTTGCCTCTCTTCCTCGCATCCCTCTTTCAAATCCAATCATGGGAGTGGAGCCAGCGTCGTTAGAGGCATCCGTCACCTGTGTTCATCCCCTCATCTACTGAAAGAACTTTGAAGAACGGAACACGGCGGAAGAAAAAGAAGCAGAGAAGAAACAAAGAGAAAAACGGAAGGAACCTAAAATTCTTGAGGAAGACAAGATGAAATTAAAAGCTTAATTTTAATTAAAAGGCGATGGAGCCGTGGCGTTCGCTTACCTCGACCCTGTTGGAATTTTCAGCCGGACTGCGACTGTCCGTTTTAGGATGTAACGAGCGACACGTCACACTTGATGTCCGTAATCTTTCAATACTGAGTAAAAAACTTTCAACCACAAACAGTTTCATCTCATGTTGTTGAGAAAAAGACCAGCGCCTGGGTGTTTGTTAAACTGCTTTAAGGTGCTTCGTGGAGGCAACTATCCCATTGCAGAACCTCAGAAGTGTGTGTACCATGGTCTTAGCGAATTAGCTCCTCTGATTTGCCGCCAATCAAGCGTAACGTACTTTAGCTTGGCTCAGATTCAATCACTGTCAAAGCCTCCTAGGTAGCAACTCGCAGCTAACTTGCTAAGCTAGGCTAACAACATTTTTTTCTTTCAATTTCAACAGGAGAAAAACAAAAACTTTGAAAAATGTCGGACCGCTTCGGCCTTAAAAAAACAAAAAAAAACAAAACTCTTTTCACGTCCACTTCCATATTGTGCCTTAGAACCATGTATTGCACACCTGGGTGTTGATTATCCATCACATTTCACATTTACCAATATGAATGAAGCTGGCATGAATGTGCAAGCACTCTTGAACCATAATGGCTAAAAAAACAAAAAAAAAAAAAACATGTCTGCAGCAGTTTCAACAAAAAAACGACAAAAATGTTACAAGGTGCATATTAACATTGATTAGGACCCGTGTGTGTGTGTGTGTGTGTGTGTGTGTATGTGTGTGTGTGTGCGTGCGTGCGCTTGTCACAGTTTTGAACGGGAGATGATGACTTCAACTTGTTATTGTGGCAACTTCTCCAAAGCACAAACTCATTAGCTCGTTTGAAGGCAGCATTCATCAAACGCCGGGGAATCCAAAGAGCCCCCCCATTTGCCCCGCTGTTTCTGCCACAGGTCCCACCTCCCACTCGTTTACCCATCATGCACTTGTGTAAAAGCCTCTGCAAACGCGTGCGGGCGCACGCGGCACCATTAGCATCTGAAAATGAAGCCCACGGAGCGGGATTTAGGGCCAGGAAGGCGAGCGCGCTCCCCGGGGTCGAAGTGAGGACGCCGATGATGTCGACATTAATAACACTGCGTTTGCATGGTCCTGTTTAGTTTTTTAAAACTAAAAAGCGACCGGGCTACTGGTGTTCCCTTATGGCACGGTACACTTTAATTTTTAATTGCGCACCAATTAAAAAAAAAAACCACGCAACCCCGTCCGCGCCGGCACGTTACGCGGGGCTGTCTTTGGAGTTTTATTAAAACAGCGAAAATCGATCCGAGGAAGAAACCATATGAGCAGAAAAAAACAACAAAAAAAAACAACAGTAACTGTCTTGTTTTGCCACTTTCAAATATTTGATTACCCGGAAAAAATGGGTGAAAATACTCAAAAATATGATTTTACTTCTTCTGCACTCCTCCAACAAGTTTCATTTGAGAATGGTCGGGTGTTTTTTGGGATAAATAATCCTTCAGAGAGACGGACCCGCCAGTGGAAATGAAGAGGAAAATATGATGCTTTTTGTCCTTAAACTGCTGGAAACAACGTAGTCAGAGATGAAACCAGCTGAGTGTTTTTACCCCTTGAGACCAAACTCGGCGTATAAAACAATTATTTTGTATGAGTCATAATATTTTTGGAACCATATTTTCATAGCTTCTCTCTTGAAACTAGCGGCTGTGCGTTTCCAGCGTCCCTCATCAAGCCTGGAACCACGGCCTCTCTTTGGGGACAATAAATCCATAATCATGGATCCGAACATCTGCTGTCTCCCGACCAGTCAGGGGTTTGCTGTCGTCTTGTCCACCGATGGGAGGCTGACCTGTGTGTTGGCGCGCGTGAGGCTGCTACCCGAGGAGGAAGTAAGAGGTCTCACTCTGATGAATAATGTGAAGCTTCCCCTAACACTCAGACATCTAGAAAAAAACAAACAAACTGCAGAGCCAGAGCGCTTTTTTCATGCGAATATTGCGTGAACTGTTCCACCTAAAAATGTTTTTTTTTCTTAACTTTTACGATTGCCAAGGCGTAAAAGTTTTAGCCAGTAGAAAAGGCTTCTCCCTTATTGTTTTGTGTTTAATTTCAAAGCAAATACGCACAAATCTAACTGTTTCATTCTGCATTTATGGTTCGATAACCTATCGATAGATCCAAGTGAAGACCTGCAGCACAAATATTGTGATAGTCCAGGTTGTCCTGAAAACAATATATGTAAACAAAAAAAAAAGACATATTAACTTTGGGTTGTTATTAGAGGATTAGAAGCTCAAAACAAACCAAAAATTAAAAAAAAAAACAGCTTTGGTCTCAGAGGGTTAAAATTAAAGCTCTAAATCAATTTCTTCTCTTTGCTGGATGGATTTGAGTCGAAATCGCCGCCAGAGGAAAAGACAAACCTTCCGCAGCCTCCGGCCCATTAGCCAAACTTCCATCATTCAACAGCCCTCCGAGCCGGGCGCGCCTCACCTACGCGGCGCCACACGTGAACCCACAATGCGCTCGGCGGCGCGTCTCCCCGCCCGGGCCATAGATGTATAACGCCGCTGCCGAGTCTCATCTCGGGTCGTCGAAATTACATCCCTGACAGCGCGTCTCCTCGTGATGGTGACTGGCGCGGAATAAATTTGAACGCGGGTTTCTATTCTGCGGACGCGCCGCCGCGAGGGAGCCGCTGGCGCCTGCGCGCCCCGCTCTGACATATGAACCTCAGATATGCGCTGCCACACGTTCTGCGGCCGTGAAATTACATATCGTGTCTAATGGCATTCGGTTTGAGGCTGAGGCGCTAATGGGAGCGCGAGGTGATGAAAGCACGCGCGGCGGGCTGACAGTCCTGCGATGAAACGCGAGTAAGGAACTTTGAGCGGAGCGGCTCCTTATCGCCGCCACTTCGGGGAATGTGACATCACATTGTTATCGGGAGACGGTGATCTGCCACTGCGGTGAAGACGGGGGAAAGACTTTGTAAATGACTCGCTCTGGCATCGCATTACGCTTCCCCCCCCTGCCGGCCACATGCTGCTTCTCATCTATTACGCATCCTTTATGGCCCGAAAATTAGCCATTTTGATGTTCGATAAACCTATAAACATTAACAATCGTCTTCCAGATCCCCGCCGACCAACTCGCTCTCAATAAACACTGCGGAATGAGGCAGAAAAAAAGGGGCTGCAGAGAAGACAATCGTCTACCTTAGCAACACTGGCTAAATGGGACCCCGGGACCCAATCGTGTCCGTTTAGCCAGTTTTAAAAGGTACAGGTCCACTGCACACACAGCGGCTTTGGCCCGAATGGGTCCCCATCGACGCCCGTTCAAACCGCCATTTTTCAACCAAACATTTTTTTTCGGGTAGCCATCACGTGAGGTGATACCGATGACGACCTTTTCAATCCGAGCCGCTCAGGGTTGGCGCCCAGGGTTGGTTTTTGACAGTTGGCAGTCGAGCGGACACAGGGCTCCTACGACTTAGTTTTGATGTACCGATGAAAATTATCTCATGTCATGGTCTTCAGCTTATTCTAGTTCTGGGGGGTGGTCGTGCTGGAGCCGATTCCAGCTGCCAAGGGGCGAGCGGTGGGGTACAAACACCCTTGATGAGTGGCCAGCTCATGGCAGGGCCACATGAAGGACAGACAACCACTCACACTCACACACACACACACCTACGGGCAATTTAGAGGAGCCGATTCACCTCAGCATGCTTTTGGAAGGTGATAGGAAGCCGGAGTACCCGGAGAGAACCCACGCAGACACGGGGAGGAAGCCGGAGTACCCGGAGAGAACCCACGCAGACACGGGGAGAGCATGCAAGCTCCACATAGAAAGATCCCAGGCCGGGAATCCAATCTGCCACCTTCATGAGGCAACGGTGCTAACCGCTGCACCACCTTTATAACAATAATAACAATAAAAAAAGAACTTGTAAAATATTCACTTCATGTTTGACCTGAATGTTAAAGGATGTATTTTTCAGGCCAATAAATGTTCAGGAGGAAATGAAAACATTCTACTTCACAGTCTTCAGACGTAACATTGTGACCACTGACAGGTGAAGTGAATGACACCGGTTATCCGGTTCCCGTGGCAGCTGTCAGTCGGTCAGTGTCCTCAAAGTCAGTCTTTTAGAAGCAGGAACAATGGTGGAGTGTGAGGGGTTCGCGCGACTTTGGCTGGGACCAAACTGCGATGTCCCGCAGCTCTGGTGGGGGGGTTCCTGGGCAGGAACCATCAACAGGGGCCGAAAGAAGGGGAAGCGGGGAACTGGCAGCAGGGTCATGGGCGTCCAGTTGATGTTTGTGGGCCTGCGTGTTCCGATCCAACAGATGAGCCACTGTAACTCAAATTGGTGAAAAGGTTTCTCCTGGTTCCGATAGAAAGGCGTCGCAATACGTAGTTTTTTGCAGACCAGTCGGGATGATAATGGACTTCACACATTCCCTCCAGACCTGGAGTGCTGGAAACAGTGGAAACCCCACAGAGCAACGCTGGTCAGACCCATTGCTGGCCCAACACAGGACCGCTTACACTGATCCAGTTGTGGCCCCGCGTGGATCCCGACAAATTTACCATGATGTTTTCAGTTCTCAGTAAATGTACCACATGGACGTCTGGGTGATTCCCTCTTGACGCAGTGGGGCGTTTTTCCGGGTTGACACTGAATTTTTGTAAATCACAGATTAGCGCTCAAGGATTAACGACTGAGGATTTCCGGATCCCTGCCCCTTATTTTGTGATCGGCGTTTGTTTAAAACCGAGATTTGAAAATAAATAAATAAATAAATAAACGATTCTGGTAATTAACATTGTAATTTTCTTTTTCCTTTAAAGTTACAATCGCTTGGAACACTGTGCCGCTCCTGCAGAGCCAACAGAGGAGTGGACCATTTGCACAAATCCAGCTAATCCTATCTACAAGATAAATACAGTTCTTTATAGAGATTATCTAACCACAGCGTAATATTCATTCCCGTGTATATAAAGACTTTTTTTTCCGTTGGTGTCACACTGACGCGGCAAACGCTGGACCGGTCGCCTGTTCCGGACACGTGCGGCGCAGCTACGGCGCCGTGACACACCTGGAGGTTTGCCTGGCAACCGCTCCGTTAATTTTTGTTGTAAATTTTAAGAGGCTGGTGGACTTGATTTTGTAATTGTGGACATTGAAATTAGTGTGTGAACTTTACCGCCAGTAAAGCGTTGACTGACTGGATCAACGAGTGCCAGCTCAGACGATGTCTTCATGCAACAAGAGGGTCCATTTATGGTGGCTCGAGGAGGGTCTTGGTGGGTCCAAACAGCACTAGATCTTGGATGCTGCTGAAATGACCGTCAAAGTCATGTCATGTTGGAAGCCGCCGTCTATTTCTCACCACGGTCGGGTGTGTCCTTATGCCCAAAAAGTGCTTAAACATCAACGTTAAGCATCTACTCTCAACAGAAGCTACAAATACGAGTGTTTGTGTCGCCCGTGCGCCAAATCCCAACGCACTTTTGCGCTATTTGCACATCGATTTATGAGGCCAGCCTGGCAGCGGCGGCGTTTGCACACGCTCGGCCCGTGCAGAGGTGATGAATGGAGCGCAGCAGGCCAGAGGACAAGGGGCTGCAGCCAGTGACATGACCTGTGGGAGCATGGATTTATCTACAGGAAAATCAATTACACCACCTCGCCGCGCCTGTGTGTGTGTGTGTGTGCGCGCGCGCGTGTGTGTGTGCGAGGCAGAGAGTAAAAACCGCCATCTCCGCGGCAACTAAAGAAACCCTCCTGACACTCCAATCACAAGGAGCGGGATGCAAATGTGCATCTGCGTTATGTTTTATCGCATATCGAGTATTTGAATCTGCGCTGACCCACTTGAGGGGTGCTGGGCGGGCGGGCGGGGTCGCGATCGGCGCCGACGTACATCAGCGCCGATCGTGCCGTCAATGCGAGCGAACAGGCCGCGGTTTCCCCGCCGCAATCTGTCCGGGGAGCGGTTGAGAGCACTGAGGGATAATTGAGCCTTCAAGCAGGCGTGCAGTCGGGAGGGGAGCTGCACCGCCAGCGCCGCACGCGCGCCGCACTCCAACCCCAACCCCAACCCGCCCGTCTGCAGGGTTTAGGGTTGATGTCGCCCGCGGGTTTCAAGGGACAGCTAACTGGGGCGGCCTCGGTGGTTAATCAGGCGTTCGCAAAATTAGATCCTCCATTAAATGATTACGCGAGATCACCTTTTTTTGCAGTACTTCTTAAATTTGTCCGCTTTTTTTCCCCCCACTATACGGATTCCTCTTTTTTTTATTTTTTAGAAAGAAAATAATCACATGTAACAGCTGGTAATTATTGCTGAGGAGGTTTTTTTTTTTGCAGTGTTTCTTCTCGAAAACCCCGGTGGCGCGGTATTACGAGCAATTATTTGTGGTAATTAGGTCAGGGGGAGGCTGTTGCATGCTGGGGCGGTGGGGGGGTGCGCGCTCGGGTATCGCAGCCCTCGGCGACCCTGCCGGGGGGAAAACTTCACCTCGCGGCTCATTATTTGGCGGCGCTGCAGTAAAGCGTCAGGGAAACGGGACGGCGCTCGTCATGTGTCGGGACGCTCGCCTCGTCAAAATTACCGCTTCCACCGAATGAGCTCTGGCTGCGGCTCCGTCAGCAGTTAGCTCGCAGTTTTTTTTTTTTTAAAGCAGTATCGAGCGCACAAAAGCCCAGAAGCCTGCTGGGTAATACTTTAAATGAAGCAAATCCTATTTAGCGCTTATTAATTGACATGTAATAAAAAAAAATGTCTGAGTAATCGGCCTTTCTCTCAGTCGTCCTCTGTTTAGTGTTCGGCGGCAAACATGTCGGCTCCTGAGCTCTTAATCTGCAGCAAATAATCACGCGCGCTTGAGGACGTATCAGCAGGATTACACACGTGCACATAATGACACACACATGCTGCTTTGAGTTGATATCTCCAGCATTTGATGCACTGATGTGTGCTTGGATCCGATTGGATGTGATATTTCCAGAAGCCAATCAAAGTTTGGCCGTTTATGCTTTCTGAGACAAAGAAGAAGGAGTTTGTAGATGCAGCTGCCACCTAGTGGCCGCGGCAGTTATGGCTCACTCACGCACTCACTCACTCACTCACTCACTCACTCGCTCACACACTTGCTCACACACTCCCTCACTCACTCACACACTCACTCAATCGCTCACTCACACACTCATTCACTCACTCACTCACTCACACTCACACACTCGCTCACACACTCACTCTCTCACACACACTCATTCACTCATTCAGTCAGTCACTCGCTCGCTCACTCACACACACACACACACTCACTCTCTGACACACACACTCACTCACTCACTCACTCACTCACTCACTCACTCACTCACACACACACACACACTCACTCACTCTCTCTCACACATTCACTCACTCACTCACTCACTCACACACACTCACTCACTCTCTGACACACTCACTCACTCACACATGCACTCACTCACTCGCTCATTCTCTCACACATTCACTCACTCACACACACACACACACTCACTCACTCTCTGACACACTCACTCACTCACACACGCACTCACTCACTCGCTCATTCTCTCACACATGCACTCACTCACTCACATGCTTATGTTCTGGCTGTTGTCGTCGTCGTCGTCGTCGTCGTCGTCGTCGTCGTCATGTTCCCTGTTGTGTCGCCACAGATGTGTTGGAATTCCATATTTCAGTATATTTCAGGTTTAAATATATGCTCGTATGAAACCAAGTTGATGCTCTGAAGGCACAACAGTTGCATGCATAAAGGTTAGAAACACACAACTCTTCCTCCTCCTCGCTCCTCCATCCTTCATTTTGCTGCTCGAGCAGATAATGATGACATTTATAAACCCTAACAAGTCTGCTGTCCATCTGTTTTCACTCCCGGAGCCTCGAATCGCCGCGCGCGCGCGCGTGTGTGTGAAAACTCAGAGTGATGAAGCGCGCGAGGCCAAATTCAAACGTCCCACACTGTGAGCGCTCGTTCCCAAGTCAATTAGAAAATAGCTTTTTTGGGGTTTTTTTTGTTTGACGTTTCTGACTCAGAAACCGTCATCTATAGTTTTTACTGCTTTTCGCTGTTTTCAGACTCGGGCGAGATGAGAAAGAAAAAAAAAAGAAGAAGAAGAAAAGAGACTCGTATTAAAATAAGCTCCGACGGGTTTAAACTGTTGTGCGTTTATGTCGCATTTACATTTACGTTTGTCGCGCTCAAATGTTTCTCGTGTAATGTGATGGAGCGGAAAAAAAATGGGTCACGTCGCCATGCATTTAAATAAGCGCTACACGCGCGCTGTACACTCACAGCTATCGCTTTGATGTTGTGCATGTGTCTACTCCTCTAATTGCGTTCTTCTCAACCGTGAGTCGTCTCTCTCTGCTACTTCTTCGACTGCGGGAACGTGCAAATCCTCTGCTTCTTATTCGCCTGGCGGCTTCGCGGCGCCGACCGCAATTCCACTCCGCACGCGGCTTTGTGGGTGGCTTGGATTGAAGTCCCCATTGTGTTCCCTTTGTTTGCCCCTGCTGGGCCTCCATCTACAAAAGAGAAACATGGCTTCAGGGCATCAGGCAGCTCTGGCGGCTTAATAATTCATGGCTTGTCATTGTGAATCATGGCACATTTCCACCCCCTCCCCCCCGCCGCCCTCCACCCACCACCACAATCACTGAGATCATTTGCTCGGCAAACCCCGCTAAATGCCACCGCCATTTGTCACAACAATAATTAAGTGTTTCGCATCGATCCGGCCACCTGCGGTTGATGCGTCTGAGCCGGACCGCGCAGGCGTGCGCCTCGATCGGCCGGCATGTTATCGGGTGTGAAAAGAAAGCGCCGCCGAGACGGGTTTGTCGTTGTTGTTATTGTTGTTGTGGGGGCAAGCCGAGGCATCCACGCCAGGATTTTGTGAATGGGCGGGCCCACAGAAAAATGGGTGGGCCAATTAAAAAAAAAAAAAAAAAAAAGGAGAACCACAGCAGCCGTGACTCTGCACCTGAGTGGCTGCTGAGTCCTCAGCTTCATTTCTCTCTCTTGTTGGCCACACAAAACATATCCAGACGTAATTTTATATCTTTGGAGGGTTCGTCTCTCTACATTTATTGAACCAACCGAGCTTGCAACATACTCGGATCGAACAAAAAGTGCAACATTACGCCTGAGGGGGTGTGGGGGAGGGGAGGGGGGCACTCACATATGATGGAAGCTGCTAATTGACTGAAAAGCTAGCTTCACGTGAGCTCCGCCAGAGCCGGCGATTGGATGAACGTTTTGATCCCGGGAACATATTCTTGTGATTGGCCGGGTGGGCCTGGCTCAAAATGGGTGGGCCCAAGCCCCACCAGGGTCCATGGCTGGCGCCGCCTATGATTCACGCCTGCCGAATGGCTCCGACAAAACAAGGGGGAAAAATGTCATAATTCAAATCAAAGGTTTACGGAGCAAAGTGGTTGGCGACGCGATCCAGCCGTCCCCGATGATGAAGACGACAATCGGTGACAGGAACCGCGGCCAAACATTACGTCATCGGTCAGGATTGGAGGCGATGGCTCGGCGTGACGCCGGTTCTCAGGCGCTGCGCAGCCTCGACTCGAAATCTAAGAGTGCACAACATGACTGCTGCCGCAGCCCTCGTCTGCAAATGAGCCGGAGGACTCATGCAAAATGTAATTCCACCTATGACATACCCCCGATCAGCCGTAAATTTATGATCACCTGCCGAATGTGGTGTAGGTCCCCCTTTTGCCACCAAAACAGCCCTGAATCATCGAGGTCTGGACTCCACCAGACCTCTGAAGGTGTTACTGTGGCATCTGGCACCAAGATGTCAGCAGCAGATCCTTTAAGTCCTGGAGGTTGTGAGGTGGAGCCTCCATGGATCAGACTTGTTTTTCCAGCACGTCCCACAGATGCTGGACCGGATTGA
>CAAKHG010043437.1:0-13115 GCA_901007715.1 Dactylopterus volitans
CTATTTATTAATTAAAAAAAAAAAAAAAAAAAAGTAATCCGGTTCATCATGAGGTTGATCCTAATTTTAAATCATTATTATTGTGTCTGAGGGACAAATCGAAATACACGTGTGGCGGTCAAGCGAATAAACGGCAACACGATCGGGGGGGAAACAGGCGTTAGCTTTAGCTGTTACAATGAAGCGCGTGAGCGCCGTTTCCATTTGTCATCGCCGAGGTGTGTTGTGAAGCCGGGGTCGTCATGGTTACCCGCTGACGTCCACTCGTCTCCATTAAGCAAATAAATGTGGGCTGCAGCGGCTGCCTCGCTTTCACGGGCCTTTCAGCCACAATCAAGACGCAGCCGGGATGGAAACAAAGGGTCAGAATGAAATAATGAATAGTAATGAAAATGCAAAACTACAACAACCTCGCGCAGGGGGGGGTTCCCGGGAATAAAGGAACAGCATATGGGATGGAATTAGCAGTAAATTGTCTTCTTATAGAAGCTTTGAAGCAAAAAAAAAAACAGAAAAAAAAGCAGACCAGAATCCCACAAAGCCGCACTCAGGTTCCAGTCACTTTACTTCTGCGCGATTTCATCAACTTGGCCCACTGGCTGAATTTATAAGCCTGGTTTCGTCCAGCTCGCCTAAGTTTGGAAAGACGGGTGGTTCGTGAGTTATTGATCCAGGGAAGTCATTTTTCCGCACCTGGAATATGAATCTGGCAGCACGGTTTGCAAACGTGCGGGGATGGACGGCCCGGAGACGCGCTTTGTGGAGCGCGCTCGGACATTTGTGAACCGAGATCAGATTTATGCCTGACTCTGGGTTCTCAGCAGACCCCCCCCCGACCCTCCCAGCCCGGAGCAGCGGATTTATGGACGTTTCCCTCAGGCTATCGGAGATGGCAAAGCATAAAGTGCCTCACACGCCAAGCCTGAATTTTTTCGGAGAAATTACAGCGAGACTTACTTGCTTCTCTGGCCTGATGAAAACAGAATTCCGAACCAAGAACACTGAAGACGTCAGGAAAAGCATCTCCCCCGTAGTCGTCATGGACCAATCGCATCCGAACGCTTCTCATCTCGCACAAACTCGGCCACGTTGTAATCAGTTCCCGTGGCTCACTGCCTCAACCAGCGTTCTGGAACTGCGCCTGTGACTTTTAAAAACTGGGGCCACTTCTTAAGATGCGTAACTTGGATCCCGAATGCCGCACCAATCTGCAGTGCTTTCCGAACATCTCGAGGAAGCGGCTCCTCAGCAACGCTGCGAAACATCTGCGAAACATCTGCGAAACACTACACGCGCCGCCTCAAACACTGATTCTGTGGTTCCTAAATGGACTGCATTTATTCATTCATTCATCTTCTTCCGCTTATTCCGGTTTCGGGGCGCGGCCGTGCTTGGAGCCGATCCCGGCTGACAAGGGGCGAACGGCGGGGTACGACCCTGGACGAGTCGCTGGCTCGGCGCAGGGCCACATGAAGGACAGGCAACCACTCACACTCGCGCACGCACGCCACACACACACGCAATTTGGGGTGGCCGATTAACCTCAGCGTGCTTTTGGAAGGTGGGAGGAAGCCGGAGTACCTGGAGAGAACCCACGCGGACACGGGGAGAGCATGCCGCCTCCACATAGAAAGATCCCAGGCCGGGAATCCAACCTGCGACCTTCTTGCTATGAGACAACAGCGCTAGCCACCGCGACTGCATTTGCATAGATACATATTTAATAATAACAGTATTCCTGTGGGCTCAGCCACTCATTCGCGGAAGCTGCGGCGCGAGTCGTCGGCCGGCTCATCGGGAGCAACCATGGGGCTCAGCGTCCTGCTCAGAGACGCTTTGACATGGTTCTTGGGTGGAACCGGCGACCCTTCCGAAGGCCTCGGCGTGTCGTCTGACGGGACCGACCGCCACGTTCTCCCATTCTGTCTCCGACATCATCGTGGCCGCACTGACGCCGCTCTCTCCTGCTGTGGATCCGGACAATCTGGCGCCTCAGAAAAACACTGAATTTGAGCCATCAAAACTCAGCGGGAATGCTCTGACGTCAGCCAGTTCCTGCGTTGCCCATTTTTTTCCTCTGGCATTTCTGAAGACTTCTCTTCTGAATACTTAAGACACAAATGGTGAAAAAAGTTCAAGGGCGGCCACCTTCCGGACCTTCGTTGATGTGAAGCTTCGCCTTGAGAAACACGCGCGCCGCTAAAACGAATGGCCGCGACGCGAGGTTGGGCAATTCTGCCTGGATTGAAAGTCCTGCTCGGCTCCGTCGCCATGGCAACTTTTTTTTTTTTGTTGTGCTTTGATAGCCTTGATGTCTACAGCTGCATGTCTACCTTTCAGCTGAAGAAACAATCAATATGCTCAAATGTTTAAGGACACCTGTGCTCACAGTTTTTCTTCTGCTTTTTATGCTTAAATTGTAGACATTTATGCCTCATTTGGACTTTTCTACCTTTAAAAAAAAAAAAATCAATTACTTCTTAAACAATTTTTAGCACAAGCGCAGCAATTCCATTCAGCTATCAGCACTCACATGTATTTTAGGCCAAAAACATTACTTTTACCAGTTATACATATTAATACAAAATAACCTACTATATTCTCGAAAGGGGAGGTAGTTAAAGGAGTTTTTGGGGGCGCCGACTAAATGAAAAGATGTTAAGTGTTGCGAAAATTTTATACATGAGCAGAAGTAATACATTTACATAATGCCAATGCAGTGGCAAGTGCACCGATCTGCATATGGGTGAAACCGCACAACTTGCTGCACAGATGCGTGGCGTAACCGAGGGGAGCCGGCTCCTCCTCAGGTGGAGACTCGGAGGGACATCCGGAGAGGGGAGACGCTCTTTCTTTGGGGGCAGCGACGTTCACATTCTGGACGGAGACGAGGGGCGGATTTGAGCGGGGGAGTGAAAGAAGCCTTCGCGGTTGATCTAGAACCACCATATTAACCTCCTGAGACCCTGCGTCCTCATATGGGGACATTGTTTTTTTTGCAAAATGCACACCAAGCAAAAGTCCGGGTCTTAGGAGGTTAAATAAAAAAAAAAAAGGTGACACCCCTTTCCTCTCACTTGCAATGTGGGGCCTTGCGATACCTCCCCAGGCTGCCCCGACACCCAGTCTCACCTTGACCTTGCATGGTGGGTGGCCTGGGTGGCTCAGAGACTCTCAGGTGACCTTAACGGCCCTCTAGGTACCAACAATCCCACATGAGGTAAAGCACGTGGGACCCCCCTACCAGTCGGAACTGAAGAAGCCTTTCAGGTAAGAGGTGCAACCTCTTCAACAACCGATTAAAAAAAAAAAGGGGGTCGAGTTGCCTTCTACCTTAAGCTCTTTGGAATTCCTTGACCTCAGTGACTGAGAACCTACAGAAACAGGCTGCGGCGGTGTTAAAGTTGATCTATCAGGGCAATTGCCGTACAGTCGCCGTTTCTTGCGCGGGACAGCGGGCAGCCGTCGGTCCTCTAGGCCTGTTCTCGTTCTGTCACCTCAGGTTTGGTCCTCGGTCAAAGCAGGGTTAGGGTTCCTGCCCCTGCGCGTTCATTCATTCGGCAGGGACTACACTGCAGCACCTTATGACCCGGGAGAAGCTTTGTCTTATCCGCTTGAAAAATGCTTTGACGGTCGGTCGGGGGCCAGTGGCGGCAGCGGGGGCGTCGCCGGCAGCGGTTTCGTCAGCCGCGAGTGGGTGATGCCCGTTATTAGTGGGGGGTTCATGCTTACTTACCACCTCGCTGGATGTTATGAAGTGCTCGTACTCGACTGTTTTTTCAAACTGGCACGCGTCTCTAGTCAAATGGGCTGTTATCACGTAAGGGTCGTCACTGTAGTCGCTCGGAAAGTGCCTCATTGTCAAGTAACGGTGCCCCAGCGCTTCCAGCGGGCGGATTCTTTTTTTGGGGTCCACCTGCAGCATGTGTCTGAGAAGGCTCAGGAGCGACCCGTTGTCCTCGTGCTCGGCGACGTTCTCCAGCGGCTGGCGGGTCTTCGCCACGTCGTCGAGGCTGGTGAACTTGTTGAAGATGCCGCTGCAGGGCTTGATCACCGCGCCGGTCACCAGCTGGTATTCGTTGCGGGTGTTCAGCTTCCACGAGGGCGCGGGCAGGTCGTCGACCTTCCTGAAGAAGCTGTTGGTGCAAATGCCGGAATTGAGCAAACCGTCATCCGGCTGACCGTGCAGCTGCACGATGACTCTCATGACCTCATACTGGCACCTCGTTGGGTACAGGTGCTGGCCCAGGTACATGTAGGCCAAAATGCAGCCCAGGCTCCACATATCTATGGCCTCGTCCAGCGGGAGGCCCAGGATGACCTCAGGGGCCCTGTAGCCAAGAGGCTGGACTTTTGTGCCACACTTGAGCATGTTAACCGGCAGACTCATCCCAAAATCGATCAGTTTCAGCTTCAAGGGCTGCAGCCGATGGTTCACCAGCATGATATTGTCCGGCTTGATGTCCGCGTGCACCAGGCTTATGTTCTTGAGGGTGTTGAGAGCCTCCAGCAGCTGCTGCGTGAGGACTCTAATTTCAGACAAGCACAGCGGCTTGTAGTGTTTCACAAAGTTGTTGAGGTTCATGTCCAGCATCTCAAACGCCAGACAAATGTGCCCCTTGTGCCAGAAGTCTTCAACTAGCGTGACGAATTTGTCCCTGTTCTGGTTCAGCATCCCCAGCCTCTTCAGCACCGTCGCCTCCGTCCGACAAGCCCAGGACGCGTCCGTGCGAATGATCTTGACCGCCAGCTTCTCCTTGGTGTCCAATTGTACACACTGGGCCACTTTTCCGAAGGCCCCATGCCCGAGCAACCTCTCTATTTGGTAGGCCGTCGATTTGCCTGACAGAACATAATTCTTCTTGATCTTGAATCCATCAAATTTCTCAGTCATCATTCAAACTGGCACCTCGGTATATGACTCCCAAGTCCTGCTTGTTACCGACGGGCGCCGATCAGGCCCAGCGGCCCCGATGATACCGCGCGAAAAAACCGTGTCTTTGATCCTCCATCTGACGAAAGAATGCACACTTTATTCCTGGCGCCACCTTTGGAACACTCCACTAAAGCCACTTTAGTGACTTTGCCTTACAAACTCTGCTTGGCGACAGTTGCTAGGGACGTCGCACATCAAAGGAGCGGCTCGATCGGCCGGGCCGGGCCGGGCCGGGCGAGCGCGTCACCTTCGCTTTCGGTGCGTCCCCCGTCGCCGCACTGTCTCGTTCGGCGTGGCGTCGCGGTGTGTTTGGGGGGAAGGTGGGCGTGGCCAATGATGATGACAAGGATGTCACAGGAGCTGGTGCAACGCTGCCCTCGCGATGCTTGTTCCTGGTTGTCTGAAAGATGGCGGTGTCGTGAAATTCGACGGAAACCACCACCTACCTCATGGTGACCTCGCCGGTCTCGTCTATCAGCTAAAAAATCGGAGGGATTCACAGAGGCGGTGTTCGCTATTTGGCGCCGATCGTCATGGAGGCATTCCAAGACTTTTGTTTACCGCACATGAGAAAGGTGAGAGAGCATGAAACACGGATTTTCTCTTACTATTAGTGACTATTTCAAACCTTAACTAGATTTACAGCCTTGCATTTGTATTTCTCAGACATCCGTGTCTGTCCAAAACATGTATAGTTAAGACTTTGAGCAAAATTAATTAATAAATATTCCAAGAATCCGACGACAATCTCAAAATATTCAACTTTTAGACACAAAACGTCATCACCCAGATGCCATATTTTATTCTTTTAAAAATGTGTGTGGGTTTTTTTTTCCATAACCATCCTATTTTATTGAGAGTTAAGGCCAAAAAACTGTGTTTTGTGAGGTAACAGTGGACTTGACCCTTGACCTCTGGCCGCCAAAAGCGAATCGCTTACACTGACAAGTGCTCAGAACTGGAAGACTCTCCCTCCGGGCTTTTCTTAGATATCATGCTCATCACAATAAAATGGGACCGAACGCCAACCCGACGACGTCATGCCTTTGAGCTTAAACATGTCTGCCGGCTCATCAATCTCGCCGCCGCCGACAGCTGTGATGGACGCAAACGGGGGGATCCGTCCCCTCTGCTGCTATGGCGCCCGTGCTCACTCCTACAAACGGAGGTTTATCGATTGTCAGGCGGTGTTGAACACGCCCTGACGGTGCCCCGGGGGTCACACACGCAGACCCTCGCCGCAGGACTCCACCCGGCCCCTCCCGCTCGCCGTGCCCCGCTCCCCGCTGTGGAACGTCTCCTGCCATCTGCCGTTCGACTTGGCCCGACCGATCGGATGGCGACATCTGCGTCGAGAGTTGTCAAGCGCTTTTAGCCGTGCGGCGGGATGGCACGGGGGTGAGGTCGCGTCTTGGAGGGGCCGCGATTGCGCGCGCTCCTGCCGGCGTCAGTCAGCGTTGTCGCATTTCTGGAAACGTTTTTCGCCATGAGCGAATATGACGTCCGGCCAGAACAGGTGGGAGGAAACGAGTGAGGGATGTGGATTTAGATGGTTTTAAGGCGCGACGCTGAGGCGAGGAACTGCCGGGGGTTGCCAGGGTGACTGCATGGTGTCACGACCTTAGGGCGCAACCTGGGTTTTGGGCCTGTACAAAGCGGCAAATCCACTTCCTGTCAGATATCAGGGGTGTGAAACAAAGCCGCTGCGCTGGTGGTTTGGAGCCACGCAGAGCTGAAACCGACAAGTCGGATGTGGATGAAACTGCTGCTGCTTAATCTGCGTTCCGCTTCATTCACGAGACAAGCTGAGTAATCAGGGGGCTCATTCGTTGAGGTTAGGGCTTTGCCGACTGCTTCCCGGGCTTCTTTCAGAAACATCACAGCTCCCACAGTTTTATCGGAATGAGTTGGTGTAATTTCTTGCTCTGAAAAAGTGCCTTTCAGATGCACTCTGCCTGATGGCCAGCGGGGCGCCGGTCCAGAGGCTGCAAATCAAGTCATTCTCCTACCGCGTTTACGATCCCAGTCACGTCTTCCTCGGCGCAGCATGTTGCACGTTTACGCTAAAACTGGTGATAAAGCAGATGATGCGTTAGGACGGTTTCCCCATCTAGTTTCCCCCCCGGGTGCCAAATGACGTCAAGTATGCAGTAGTAGTAATAGCCGAAGTCGTAGCAGTGATAGCAATAGTCGTAGTAGTAGTAATAGTATTAGCAGTGATATTGACAGCAGTAGTGGTTGTCATAGCAGTGGTCGTATTAGCAGTAGTAATAGCCGTAGTAGTAGCAGCAGTAGTATTCGTAGTAGTAATAGAAGTAGTGATAGTTGTAGTAGCAGTAAAAGTAGTAGTAGTAGCGCAAGTTGTTTCAGTAGTTGTAGTTGCAGTAATAGTAGTCACCATAGTAGTGGTCATAGTATTCACAGTAATAGTAACAGCCGTCATAGCGGTGGTAGTAGCAGTAGTCGTAGTTGTGGCAATAGGAGTAGTATTAGTAGTACTAATAGAGTAGTAGTCATAGTTGGTATTCAGTCAGTAGTGGTTGTATTAGCAGTATAAGTAGCCAAAGCAGTAGTAATTGTAACAGTAGCAGTGGTTTTAGTAGCAGCAGCAGTGACAGTCGCATTAGCAGTATTAGTAGTAGTAGTAGTAGTGGCAGTGGTAGTAGTAGTAACGTGTTACGTGCATGAAAGGTTACGGATGAAGGTAATTTCGAGTCATGACATGTGCGTAGTAACAGGCCGGACGTCTGGCTGTTGCAGGCCGAACATCTGGCTGTTGCAGGCTGGACCTTTGACTGTTGCAAACATCAGTCACCAAACAGTAAATACGGAGTCTTTTTTGCCCATTCGAGTCGAGACTGAATTTTAAAAAAATAATAGGTTTGCGGCTTTCAAAACCCGCGACAGGAGAATCACGCCGCTCGGTTCCCTCGCAGGACAGCACTGTATATTTATAACAGAGGACACTCGGGATCAGGCACATCCGCATGTCCTCCTCCGCCCGGGAGGACTGGCAGGCGTCCAGCGCTGAAGGACTCACACGGGCGGAGGCACCGCTTGTCAACAGGAAGGGCAGGTGATGGCGTCGGGGGCTGGGGGGGGTTAAGGCGGGGCCCGACCACTAGGGGGCGACGAGCGGCGGCGGTGTCACAAAACCCCCCCAAAAAAACTCATGGTCAATTTGCAATGACATCAATCCCAGACTTTAAATAGAGATAAAATTAAGGGGAACTATCCATCTGGTTGTTAAAATAAATAAATAAACAAGAAGGAAAACAACATCGAGTGAGGCAGCAGCTCCTCTTTTTTTTTTTTATTGTGGTTGAAACCGGTCACGCACGCCACGCAATACTTGATATCACCATAGTTGACATGATCCATATATAGCATCTGGTAAAAAGGCCTGCATTAGCGCCTCTACCTTAGCAGTCGGCGCAGCACTTTGCAACGCGTCTCTGTTACCTCATCCATGCATGCCAACCTGCCCATTAATATCTAAATATATCGCGCATGACCTCATCCTCCTCTGTGCAACATAAAGCTCTGATGATGTCCCATCTTATTTTACCGACCTTATCACAACTCAATGTATGTTAACTCCACTCTTTTTTAAATAAAATAGCCAATACTGTCTGATGGGGTCGAGTGTGTGATACGTTTTGCATTATAATTAAAAAAATGCTTAAAACTGACGGCCGCCTCAGCAGTTGAATTCAGCAGCGGTGAAATGATTTTCATTTTTTTTTCGATTTTGTTTACCTCCAAGCAAGACAAATGACGTATTTAGAGACAATTTCGCCATGAGTCGATATCTCAACCTTGACGGCCCGAGAGGAGAGGACGGCGAGTCAGATGGAGGACGAGTCCGCCGCCGCCGCCGCCTGTGTCACATTCCCGCTTTTCACGGCGACCCGATGAGGCGACTGCAAGCGTAAAAAGCGAAGGACGACCTTATGTGTGTGTGTGTGTGCGAGCGTGTGTATGAGGAAATGCTCTAATATGGAGCACGCTACCACTGCGTACGCCAGCGAAAATGTCGGCTTCGATGTCGTCATCGCGCCGGCATGCGGACTATGCATGCTGGCGCATGTATAGACGCCGGCGTGGAGTGGATGCTGGCGTGCCAGCCGAGGCACCTGTTCCACCCCAGCGTGTGTGTGTGAGTGTGCGCGCTTGTGTGTGCGTGGGCGCGAGTGACTCCGCCTGTTCATCAGTCTGTCTGCTCTGCGCATTCATAAATTCAGACGCAGACATATTGATGGCGCAGACACGCAGTCAGGCAGGCTGTCTGTCTGTCTGTCTGTCTGTCCTGCCGCCGTTAAACAAGCGCGCGGTGACCGGAGGGATATTTAGGGTAGCGAGCGTCGTCGTCTGACTGCATCATCATCGAGCGCGGCTGCGTCAGGGCCGCCTCTCGCCGGATGATGAACTGCACTCACGGGTTTGATGGCAAAAAGTTGTGTTTTTTTTTTTTTTTTTTTTATACAGAGGCTGAGGCCTTTCGAGTGAGCTTGCTGTCGGCCTGCGGCTGTTTCCATCGCGCCGCCCGTTGGCAACGGGCAACGGACCCGCTGCCGCTCCGGCAGCTGAGGAGGAGCGTCCTCCGTGCAAGCGGCGTTTATGAGAGTTTATCAACGTTTTCCTGGATGAAGCCTTCCCGCTTGGGAAGCCTCACGGCTGTGTGATGGGACCCCTTTCTCTTTTAATGCGGTTTACTGCGGGCGGTGATGCCGGTCGGTGCTGGCGTCAAGCTCTTTACTTAAAAACAAAAAAGTGATAAGTTATGGCCACTCATCCCAAAAAGTAACTGAAGTAGTTACTTAGCTTAAGTAAAAGTAACTACTTACCAGGGAAAGTAACTATTGCATTACGTCCTGAAACTCAAATATGTCAAAGAATTTTGATTTTGCCCCCCCAACTCCTCCTCTTCTGGATCTTTAAATTCAACTACAGGCTCAGTTATTCAAAAAATAAAGCTGAATATGTTTAATAAATGAAATCAACAATAAATTATTAGCAGAAAACATTGGACACCAGTCTAGTTTTAATGTTGCTGTGGGACAATGTGACAAACGGACACCGAGAAACACTTCCTGTTCATTATATTTCAGTTTTATAATCTTGCCTCTTATCTAAATGAGGGGAAGTTAATGTCTGTGCTTCCAGCTTAAAAAAAATAAATGTCGCTTTAGCATCATCTGTGCTCGCCACTGCTACGCGTGTGTGAACGACAACTGCCCAACTCTGCCTCCGGCCAATCATCATCACTCATGCGGTTGCCCCGCCCCCCTCCGTGGCTGAGAGAGCCTGGTCGGGTCACTCCGACGAAAATGGCTTCATTGAGTTTATCGTCAATGACGGTAACGGCGTTGCAGCGGTGGAAACGGTAGCGATCTTGATTACTCGTTACTGAAAAAGTATGTTTTTTTCTTTCTGTAAAGCCATTATTCCCATCATTGGTCATCACATGACATCACCCAGCTCAGGACTCACCTGCATCTTGCACATCATCAGCAGCGGAAAAAACGAGCTTGCCCGGCGCCCGCAGCCTGCTCCTCGTCCAGCTAGCTTGCCGTTAGCGCGGAGCAGAGACACGCGTCCTTTACCTGAAGATTTATTATCAATTACCTTCCTTCCTTCCTTTTTTTTTTTTAAACTGTGGCTGGCTTTAATAAAAGTTGGATTCCTGCTTCTGCTGGATGTCACAATTTCACAGCTGAGTTCGTAATTCAAGTGTCCGGAGTTTGCTGATGTTTAGCCACCTGGCACCGCCCCCGTAATAAGGCCTCCACAGGGGTCACGCCCCCCCAACACACACTCCCCGCCTCCCAGTCTGAGAACAATTAAGGTCTATGTATATTGCAACAAGGTTTTGGTGTTAAAACACTGTACATATATACACTGTATATATACTGAAGGTAAAACCACTGTATGGTTTATGTTGTGCATCCTTCAAAATAAAAGCACCATGTTATTTGTGAACCAGGCTTTCATCTTGGACACAGCGTGGTTGCGTTAACATTGCTAGCTTGATACTGTTCACATAGCAGGAATCTATAGTTTTTTTTAGTTTTTTTTTTTAGAAACTTTTCAAAACCTCTTCAAACTGACCCGAAGAGACGCGATGCATTGTGGGGAAGCCGAGTTTGTCCGGTAAGCTAGCGATGCTTGCACAGGACCTCTCGCTAATCTCGGGTGCATCGGGGAATTTCCCGCATACACTCCAAACGCGCTAGGAACTAAACTTGGCATCGCATCGAGCGGAGACAAAACAAAGCGAAAACGCGACCATCAGCAGTAGAAAATCAACATTTAATCTACAGAGTTAGACAGGCAAGTGGAGATATGGTTGTACTTCATTTCTGAAACGGGTTTTTAGGCACAGGGACATACATTTAAAAATATCATATATTATAGCATATATATTATTCTATGTAGCATAAAACCTCTTTACCTTAACAATTATGCACTTCATTGGCTGTACAAAAATACATTTAAATCTCGCTCTTTGTATGCACAGTGTGTGTGTGTGTGTCTGTGTGTGTGTGTGTGTATATGAGCGCGTGTGTGTGTGTCTGCGTGTAGGTGTAGTGCTTATGTTTTGTAAACTTATCTAGTATGTTGAGTGCGTGTGTGTGTGTGCGTGCGCGCGTGTGTGTGTGTGTGAGATCCTCCTCCAGCAGCCGTGGCTTAGCCAAAGTCGATGCGCGGCCGGTACTCAAGAACCATGGGGTACGTCTGCGAGAGAGAGAGAGACAGGCACACGGAGAGAGAGAGACAGAGAGACAGTTATAGCCGACATTGCCACACTTGTGAGGACGTCGCGGGATTTATTTCTTAAAACACACGCTGCAGTCGCAAAAAACTAGGCGATGTCATGCGTGACTCAGCATTTACATACAAGTCGCACTTTACGTGTCATTTTAATTCGGTTTCACTCAAATTCCGGGAGAACAATTGCGCTCAACCGCAGTTTTTTTTTTTTTTTGGGGGGGGCAGTTCCATAACTTGAGATCTGTCAGTCATGAGAATTCAATCAGAAACCGTTCCTTCTTCCCGTCTCAGCCATCATGGCCTCAACCCCCGCGGACGCCTCACGCCACCCTTTCGGCGGCGTCTGATCCCTATTTTAAGCCCTCGCGGGTGAAAGCGGCGCGCCGCAAACGACGCAGTTCAAGCTAGCTCTTCATGGTGATGGCGGTGGGTTATGATGAAAGTAGCGCGCGTCAAAACGTGTTTTCAGATCCTCATTCGGCCTTTCAGAACTATTCGCAGCCTCAGAGCTCTCTTTGGTTTTGAACCTCTGCCGTTGTGCTGTTGACAGCTATTTCCTGGAGGTCGGCGGGGGCGGGGGTAGGGGGGATCAACCAATCAAAGCCGCGTATGTGGGATTAAGAAAGACCTCATCTCGCCTGCCAGAGAAGCATAAATCGGATGCGAACGGGATGAGTGCAGCTGCGCCAGTTGCTGATTAGACATTTTTTTCCTTTGATTGCAGCCCCACAACCGCGGAGCTGCTTCTTCACGGCCGCCGTTGCCACGGCAACGAGTCCGATCAGGTGACTGGGAAGCAAAAAAAAGGGGACAAAAGCTCGAGCGACCTTGTTCGAGCGCGGAAACACGCGCACACGCACGCACACACACACACACACACACACACGCACACACACACACAAACAATGTCCAAATTCACAAAAGCAGCGCTGCATGAAGAGAGGAAGCGTCACCTCTCTGTTGCCACCTGGTTTCCTCCGTTGCCACCAGAGGGCGCCGCCACTGGGGCCCCCGAAAGAGCTGCTCCTTTTGACTTTGAGAGTCAAAATGCAGAAGGTTTAAAAATGCTTTCTGATTGGCTTGAGTCTTCGAAAAGAACTGAAAAAAAAAAAAAAAAAAAAAAAGAGGAAGCCGAACAGCACCACAGACGCATCCATGCGCCGGTCGCCAAGACAACTGTGACTTTTATCTGTCTGGTTCGACCGCGGAAAGGAGCCCGCAAACTTTCAGTCGCACGGCAGCGTCAGCCAGGCGTCCCGCCGCGTCGACGTTGCGAGGCACCGATGGGGGAGCGGCGCTCACGTCCGTAATGAGGCGCCTTCAGAGTAGATGTTCCTCCCATTATTTATTTATTTATTTATTCATTAAAATTTTTTTTTTTTTATGAGTAACTAAGTCAATTCAC
>CAAKHG010043438.1:9942-21157 GCA_901007715.1 Dactylopterus volitans
TCTATGTTCCATAAACCTGCATAAAAAAGTGGAAAATCCGTCTAAATCCACTCCAATGCGACCGTCGCTCGAGGGAATGCAACAGCCATCGGGATTTGATCCCAAAAGCAGCCGTAAACGTTGTGTGTGTGCGTGTGTGTGTCCTTTTTCCCCCCTCCCACAGACGCCTCTCATCATTTACCTCTTTCACTTTGTGGTGGACTACGCGGAGATCACGTTCATGGTGAGTCGTGCCGCGGAGGCGCTTCCCCGCCTTTTATGAGCCGGTTTTTAGAGAAGTGACGTTGTTGAAACCGTCGTCCTCTCCCCAGCTGGCCGACGGCATCGCTGCCGTGGCTCTTTACTACGCAGTGCAGGACTACAACAAGCAAGTGGTAAGAGGAATCGGACACATTAAGGATGAGATTCACCAGTAATTAACGCAACCCAGGAGAAGCTTTTTTTGTGTTGTTTCGTAGCTTTGGTAGCACGTCTTCACTTTTCTGTCCTGTTCGCCTGGTTCCAGTTCAGAAAGCAGAAGTTTGCCTTGGAGGCCGACCGCTACCCGCCCGACTGTCTGGAGCTCATCAGAAGCCCCAAAGAAATGTACTACATCCCTCTGAAAGTGGCCATGTTGTAAGTAATTCGCCCCTCGCAGCCGCAGACGAGCAAGTTGTGCACGGTCGCGTCTTTGGAGGCGCTCGCAGGCGACAAATCGAGCCACTTTGTGAACTCGGGCGATGCCAAAAGCCTTGTTAAAAGCCCCCCCGAGGCACAAAATCGTTCGTCCCCCCCGTCATGTTTCTGTGATCAGAATGACGCGCCCACCGTCCGTCCGTCAAGTGTTGACACAGACACTTGAATGTTTGGGAAAAAAATGATCCATTTTAACTGTTTTCAAGGTTTGGAAATGTGCTTGAGTTTGAATTAGTTCCTTGATTGCTACCAAAAAAAAAATAATCAAATTTCGATTTCAGATTTCAGAAGTTATCTTGATTAAAAACATTAAAAAAAAACTTTAAGTAGAAATTCAGAATTTTTTCTATCCAGTTGCATTTCGCAGTAACAATTTCGGCGTGTTGATTAAGGCTTCGTTACCCTGGAAACGTGCGGTTCGGGCCTTGAAAGGCCTTGGAAACGAGCTTGAAGGTTGCACAAACCCTCTCGACATTTTCAGGTTTCCGAGTCCGGCTTTGACGCTCGAACCCTGATTTTCATTTAATCTCTCTCTGGCGTTTTGTTCCCCGCCCCGTCGTCACCGCTCTCTCGCAAGTTACCTGTTGAACCCGTTCACCATCCTGTCCTGCGTCGCCAAATCCACCTGTGGACTGAACAACGCCGTCATCTCCCTCTTCATCTTCTCCACGATCAAGGGTACAGTTTTGTTTTAAGTTGGGCCGCTGACGTCCTCCGCTGAGCGGCCGCTTTTGTGATCCTCGTCCAGGAATTTCAGCATCATTTTCCTGCTCATCCGCATCTCCTGTGTCCTCCTGTTTGTCCTGCAGGAAACGTGCTGCTGAGCGCCGTGTTCCTGGCATTGGCCACCTACCAGTCCATCTACCCTCTGACTTTGTGTGCTCCGGCGCTGCTGTACTTGATGCAGGTAGTTCGCGTATGAATGGACATGAGTCCGTTAACCAGTTAATTATTGCATTTTTTCTTTTTTTCCCGTTTTTATGCCGCAGTGCCGTGAAACAGCGACATTATGTTTTAAGGGGTTATTGTGATACCTCAGGAAAGCCTGGAGGCAACCTGATTAGATGTTGGTGGTTAAGAAATCTAAGGTTCCAGGTCACGGGACCTCTCCAAAACACTTTTTTTTTTTTAACCATAAATCTCAATGTCACATCCACGCAAAATGTGGGGGGGAAAAAAAGTTAAATGACAACAGACAGATTCGTCCCTTTCTGTTGAATATTTAAGGATTCAGGCACAGGAATGAACTGATTAGATGTTGGTGGTTAAAGGTCACTGAGACGCCACAAAGCATGTATTTAGGATTATGATAACATTTTACACAAATGTCTAACGTGATGAATTGATTAAGTGATGGCATTTTTCTACTCTCGCGCATTTGACCCGGTTCATTCAAAGCCTTGGCTGCGTGTGTTATGGACCGCAACCCCTCCAACTTTGAATCAGACGGGCTACAGCAGCAGAGGAGCTTTTTAATTCGGCACACCGGGCTAGCACAGCGTATCTACCGTAGCGCCAGCTCAGCCCTGGATGGATCGACTTAATCGGCCGCAGATATCCTGGCACCATTTTCAGTGCGATGGCTGTGGGAGTCTTGGTACTGAAGTGGACCCCCCCTCAATTGGCTCCAGCGAGTGTCCCAGCCGAGCAGGGGGTCTTATTTTACAAACTATCAAGAGCTCAGGGCGGACGTCGCTCTCGGGTTCTTGTAGTGGGGTGAAAAAAAAAGATGGAAAGTACAGGGAAGGAGGTAATTTAGTCTAAACAGGGTCTGAAAGTAGCGCACGCCACCTGACTGTGGAAGGTGCGCACCCGTAAGCAAACACCGGCCCAGTCGGGCGGCGGTTATCCATGCAGGAGCCTGGCGACAAAAAAACTGATACCCAAACGGCTAAATGTGAGATTCGTCATCGTGAACATCCCGACGCTGCCCCTCGATCCACCTCGGGGTACTTCTCGATCCACCTCGGGGTACTTCTCGATCCACCTCGGGGTACTTCTCGATCCACTTTATCACAAGCATTCAACCCAGCGTTGCTCTCTGTGCTTGTGAGGCGTAAAACATTACGTAAGGAGCTTTAATTCCTAGAAGATCAGATCACCGGAGCGCAGAGGAGACTGACTGACGGCGCCTGTAGGACCACCGCTTTCGGCGCGACAGCCAAAGGCCACCGCCGAGTTTTCCTCCTCATGTATTTTCGGGGCGGCCCTGCTACTGTAGCTCAGCGTGTTCCCACCAAACATCCTCCACTGTCTCTAGAGTTTTTTTTTTTCGCAAAACGAAGTCAATAAAAAGCCGGTGATTGTTCCTGTCTGTGTGCCCCCCAGCGCCAGTACATCCCCATAAACCTCCGCCGGGCCAGTTTCTGGTGGTTCCTGGTGCAGTACGCCTTCATGTACCTGGGCAGCCTCTTCGTGGTCGTCTGCCTCTCCTTCTTCCTGCTGGGCTCCTGGGACTACCTCCACTCGGTCTACGGCTTCATGTGAGTGTACCGCCGGGAAAAGAAAAAAAAAATCGCGCATAGCAGAGCTGGAACAAGCGCCGCGTTCGAAATGATGGCGTTTGTGGTTGGGCGGCGGCGGCGGCGTTCAGAGCCGGAGCGACAAGGAGCTGGAGCCGAGGGGTGGAACCCGGTCGCAAGTGATCAGTCCACCGCTTGGAAACACATTTTCACTATTTTGAAAGACCACGGCAGCTGGAGAAAGCTGGCGCCGCTTGTCCTTCGCCGTATGCCGCCGCGACGAGCGGAGCGCCGTCAATCACGACCCCCGTTATCACAGTATCAGATACCTGATTACAACTTAAGCCCGCGAGGAAACACTTGAGCAAACGTCAGCGCGATACCCAAAATGGCAGAAACCACATATGAAGAGAACCTAGTTTGGCCCAAGTCCCGCCCATAATGTGCAGGGGGGCGGGGTTTATCGCCTATGCTGCGGCCATTGATCGTTTGGCTCCACTTTTTCAGGAGCTGTCGGGCTGTCCAGCTCATTTAATTGTCTTATGTCGGGTTCTGGCCCGTAGTGACGCCAGCGTGACAACTCACACAGGAAATCAGAAGCTAATCTGTGGCCGCGTTCCGCTCACAGTCCTCCGACAGCCTTCGTTTTCGCCATCATAAGCCCGGCTGGCCCTCTGACCGTTGCCGCCTGCTCTCCCCCACGCCCCCCAACAGCCTGTCAGTTCCAGACCTGACCCCGAACATCGGCCTCTTCTGGTACTTCTTCGCGGAGATGTTTGAGCACTTCCGCCTCTTCTTCCTCTGCGTCTTCCAGATCAACGTTTTCTTCTACACCATCCCGCTGTCCATCAAGCTCAAGTAAGTTTTCCCGCCATGTTTCCCCGAGTCGCCGCCGAGCCGCCGCGCGTCCTTAACCGTGGTTGTACATTCCAGGGAGCATCCGGTGTTCCTGATCTTCATGCAGCTGGCCGTGATCTCCATCTTTAAGTCCTACCCCACCGTGGGGGACATCGCCCTCTACTTGGCCTTCCTTCCCGTCTGGAGTCACCTGCACAGATGTGAGTGTGCGAGGACGGTGGCGATCAGGCGTGGCAGCGTTTCCACAGCAACCGTCAGCTTGAACTCAAATGCACCCTTGATTCCTTTAAAGGAATTTGAAAGCGGAACAAACCGAGTCATTTTTACTCGTTAGCTTTTGTCTGACTGGTCAAATGGGGCTGAAAACAAGGCAAACTATTGGGTTTTTTTTTACACTGTATATATTCAACTTAAAGAGACAACAGCTTGAATTTTCAAATTTTTTTTGCACATTTAAATTGAACTTTGAATCAAAATTTCCACCTAGTTTCCATCTACTTTTAAATTGTTGCGAAAAAAAAAACCCAAAAATAAAATGTAGATTAGACAGAGCGAATTAACTAGGCGCCACAAAGACGCCCGTTTTTGTTATTCAAAGGTGGCGTAGTTGCGACCCTGCAGGTCTGCCGCACGCCAGAAAGCAGCAGCAGCAGTAGAAGAAACATACCAAGTGGCGCTCTCTCTCTCTCGTAAAATGGCCAGGGGCTCGTCATGTCCCTTGGCGAGCAGCTCATGTCATGAATCCTGGTAGATCATCGCGTTCCGTCGCTGTTTGCACCCAAAATGTCTGATTTTTTTTTTCTCTCCTGAATGAGACTTAGAAGCTCAGCTCCGGCCGCCCGCGGCAGCGAATGTCGCATCGGCCACGATTATCGCTGACACGTTTGTTCCGCCTTGCAGTCTTGAGGAACATCTTCCTGGTGTCCTGCGTCCTGCTGGCCTGCTCGGCCCTGTTCCCGGTCCTGTGGCACCTCTGGATCTACGCCGGCAGCGCCAACTCCAACTTCTACTACGCCATAACGCTGCTGTTCAACGTGGCTCAGGTGGGACGGGGCAGGCGCGAGGGGGGGCCGGGGGGTGTGGACTCGGACCGAAGCGCGAGTTGAATTCGGAGCCGATGATCGGAATCGAAACCAGATTTTCCCTAAAGGAGTCCTTTTCGAAACGCAATTTCTGTAACGGCTCCGAGTCAGAGGTTCTCCATGCCAGATCCTGCGCTTGTCAGCGACATTCAATCAGCAGCTGGTTCTCTGTCGGTCCAGCGTCAAAGGTGGCATGAGGAAACCGCGTGTGAACATTCCAAGCGGCACCAATTACGCAGATTCACGAGAAAAAAAAAGTATAAACCTTAAAATGGTTCAAGCCGACACACTCCACTAAATTGGGAAATCAAGGTTTTAGGTTCTGAACCACCTAGCAATGAGGAGGTCATTTTTATGGGGAGCCTGAGGTGCAACAGCTCCTACAGGAGAACATCCGCGTTCTTTACAGCCAATCGGTGCTGCGGAATTTTGATAACCGACGGAGTTTCGGCCGAAAGAAGTCGAGAATGCAGCTTTGCCGTCGCTTGGAATCCGATAGGCCATCAGTTCCATCACAGTCGTCACCGGTGGACGTCGCACCCGAGCTCCACGGCGACATAGTCGGCATCAGCTTGATTTAAAAAAAAAAAAAAAAAAAAGTTTTATTTAAACCACAAATTACCGCCGCTTGTCACCGTCAGCGTTCCACTTTCCAAACCAGTTCCATTTGTCACCAGCGAGTTGAGAGCAAGCATTGCAAACCGGTTCTCCATGCCCAGTCCTGCATACCTGCGTGTGTGTGTGTGTGTGTGTGTGTGTGTCCATGAGTGAAGGGAAATGACCCGAGTGTTTGATTCCTCCCTCAGATCCTGCTGGTGTCTGATTATTTCTACGCCTTCCTGAGGAGAGAGCACCATCTCACCTACGGACTCTACCTGAAGAGGAAAGATGGCTCCGAGGCCACGTTGGTCCTCAAGTAAAAAAAAAAAGAAAACAAAAAACGCCGCTCCGCGCTTCGGCCGCCGCCCGGGCCGCCGCCAGCCCCGACCAGAACCAGAACCCGGAGGAAACCGCTCACTTGCGTCCTCCGGGGAGACCAGACACAAACTGAGGAGGGTAAAAGGCTCGTGGCGGCTGCACATGCGGGCGGCGCAACATCGCATCCATGAAGAAGAACTCTTATAACACAACAGGAAACGGACACTAAACGCCAACATCCTCCTTTTCCTTTTTTTGGAGTGCTCTTATTTTGAAAGCCTCAACAACCTGGGACGCCTGTAACGGGAAGCTTCGTTCCCCCTCTTTCCCTTTCTGGAGGACGTGTGGATGCTCTCGTCATCCTTCCTGGACGTTGGCATCTTTTCTGCAGCCTTTTTAACTGAAAGGAACCTTCATTTCAGCTGCATTTGGGCTACCTTCCGGGAAGCTTTTATTTTGAAGCCTTTCCACGAAATATAATTGTGGAGAACTCGATTCTGTTTTGGGGAAAAGAAGAAGAAAACTTTTGCGTTTTTTTTTGTTGTTGTTGTTTGGAGTCATAATCTGTCTGTCATCTCCCTACTTTTATTTTTTTAATTTTTTTTTTTTTTTTACAACGTCTAATCTGCTTTGCACCCACATGGAAGCTTTTATTTTGAAGCCTTTCCCAAAAATGTGGAGAACCAGTCTCTGTGTGTTGTCTGGAATCATGATCCATAATGATGACGTCTAATCCTGTTTTTCCACCCATGATGTGTCCACACACGTAGCTCGCTGTGCTCCAGTCGCGCCCCAAAATGGCGCCCTTCCCGTACTTGTTTATGAGTTTATTATGATTTGTTAACGGTTCCGAGCGGGAACGTCGGGAGCGCCGACCGTGAGCTTCCCAGGGGGGAAAAAAAAAAAAGAAATACACTTCTGAACACCACTGCAGTGGACACTGTCACTTTAGCGCTCCGGAGGCGTGGAGCTTCTTCCTCTGTGACGGCGGCAGTTTCCCGGGCTGTTCCCGTCAGAGGGTGACGTTCCCCGGAGGAACGGCGTGCGCCTCGTAGGGTTCCACTTGCATATTTGCTTCGGTTGGTTGTTTTGCTGCCGCCGCAAAGATGTCCGATGCGAGCCAACTGGGAAGACCTGAAAGATGGAGCTTTGCTCACGTTTACTGCAAAGCCTCCTTGTTTTTGTTTTGTTTTATTTGCCCTGATTATTTTATTTTATTTTCGGACCAAAATCACAACTTGGTTTGAGATTTTTCGAGAGCAGAATCCTCCATTAGCCTTTTCTACCCGCGGCCAACTGTTACTTGAGATCATCTCACGTCTTTTATTCATCGCCCAAACAAACGGACGTGTTTTGTTTTTTGTTTTGTTTTGGATGAAACAGCCCTTAAATTCATTTACCAATTGCAGATAATTTGCAGTTGACCTGGTTTTTACTGGCCAAGACGTCCTTTAGACAGACGGAAGTGAACAGGAGCTGCTGCATGCACACTCTTAGAAAAGGAATAATTGGCCTCACGTGAAGCCGTCGAAAGGCGTTCGTTTTTTTTTTTTTTTGCATTATGAGTTGACTCCATCGCCTCGCATGTTGTACGCTTAAATCATGAAACGAGTAAATCGAAGAGTAATCGGGTGTTTTTGGTGAGAAAATATTTTTGCCTTTTGTTGCGAAGCTGCAGACCTAAAAAAAAAAATTATTTAATCAAAGCTGTAAATTAAAGCATCTAAAAAAAAAAAAAATTAAAAAAAAGTGCTGGCAGCGATAATTTAGGATTTAGTTGAATGTCCACAGGTGATTGATGACGGGGTTTTCTTTTTTTTGTGTATGGAAAGGATATGAACCAAAGTAAAATTATGAAAGGTAAAAGGTATGAAGATAATGACTAATTTAAGACTAACTCAACTTCTGTTCAGCCACGATAAAACACCAACAATTGCTTTCTCAAGTATGATTCTTGTATTCTAAACCCTCATTTGTTTAGGCTAAATGTGGATGGCGGCCATATTCATTCATACCAATGAGTCCATATATATATTTATTTGCTGCACTGACAACTTTGCAAAGAGATTTATTAATTTTTTTTCTTTAGTTTGTTTCATTTAAACGAGGAGTTCTTATGGTATTTGATACTACACATATATGAATGTCTTTTGTTTTACTGCGTTTTGAAATGGATGAATGAGGAAAACGTGTCATGAATGATGATTAATTAAAGGAGCGTTTCGTTATTTTGGCGTGTTTGTTGAAGGTGCTTCTTAATTCTCAGGTGGCGTCTTTCTGATCTCACTTTGGTTTTTCACGTGTGCTTCCTGATTTTCGGATACCCAGACTGATGATTGCACGGCCTTTTGAAGGGAAAGTGCAGAAATTAAAACTGCTTTTGTTCGTATACACACGGATCAGCCGTAACGTTCGACCTCTGTAGGTGTGCTGAGGGACCTGGCAGAATATATAGGTCCCCCTTTTCCTGTCAAAACAGTCCCGACCTGTCGAGGCCTGGACTCCCACAAGTCCTCTGATGGTGCACTGTGGCATCTGGTACCAAGATATTAACATGAGCCAAGTCCTGGAAGCTGTGAGGTGGAGCCTCCAGCACATCCCACAGACGCTGGATCGGATTGAGATCTGGGGAACCTGGAGGCCGAGTCAACACCTTGAACTGGTTGTTGTGTTCCTCAAACGTTCCTGAAGCATTGTTGCTTTGTGGCAGGGAGCATTATCCTGCTGGAAGAGGCCACTGCCATTAGGGGATACCGTTTCCATGAAAGGGGGGACGTGGTCTGCAACAATGCTTAGGTAGCTGCTACGTGTCAGAGGAACATCCACATGGATGGCAGGACCCAAGGTTCCCCAGCAGAACATTGCCCAAAGCATCACACTGCCTCCGCTGGCTCACCTTCCTCCCATAGTGCATCCTGGTGCCGTGTGTTCCCCAGGTAAGCGACACACACACACATACACCTGGCCAATCACAAGATGGGAAAGAGAACCTGATCCGTCAGACCAGACCACCGTCTACCGTTGCTCCGTGGTCCAGTTCTGATGCTCCCATGTCCATTGTTGGTGCTTCCAGCTACGCAGCCACACACACACAACAAACTGCCATGACTGTGTATTCTGGCAGCTTTCTATCAGAACCAGCATGTATTTTTTTCAGCAATTTGAGCAACGGTATTTTGTCTGTTGGATGGGACCACATGAGCCAGCCTTCACTCCCCACGAGCGTCAATGAGCCCCGGCCCTGTCAGCAGCTCACCGCTTTTCCTGCCTTGGACCACTTCTGATAGGTCCTGACCACTGCAGGCCAGGAACCCCCCACAAGAGCTGCAGTTCCGGAGATGTTCTGACCCAGTCGTCTGGACATCACAGTTTGGCCCCTGTCGAAGTCGTTCAAATCATCAGGCTTGACCATTTTTCCTGCTTCTAACAAATCAATTTTGAGGACAAAAAGTTCATTCACTCCCCATTATACCCCACCTACTAACAGGCGCCGCAGCATCACTGTTTGCACAGCTAGTTAGCACAAAGCTACTAACTCACCAGAGGAACAAAAACAGAAGCGACTGGGATCCTCTGAGCTGCATCATAATCCAGCAAAGACAGCATCAGAAGCCTATGATCAGGACTCAGAAACATAGGCTACATGCTTGGTCGTTGCACCGAAACACGAGGTGGCACACGAGCAGAACATTCCATGGATTTTCTAATATGGCTAAATGTGCTAACCTGGGGCTAAAGCTGAGTTATAGCTCAAGACAAATGTTTGAAAACCTTAACAAGCGTCACACAAAGATATCAAAAGTATTTAATCTATTTTGCATGTGGTATGTAATGTATTATATTGAGTACAAGTTGTTTCTTTTATTGCACATCTTGTGAACAGTAGGTATATATGTATATATATAATTTAACATGCAGTGGTGGTACATATATTTGATAACATATACCTATTTTGCAATTGCCTTATTTCAAAATAAAAGCATTTTGCCGGTTACTCCTCTCATACCGTTTTTTTTTTTTTTTTTGGTTTAGTTCATGATTATTTTTGTTTGCGTTGACATTGAGCATCACAACGTCTCCTGAAATCGAAGCACCAAAACAATTTACTTCCTTAAATCCCGTGAAATATGTACATAACTTTATAGATCATTGTGTTCATCATAAGAAAACATCATCTTATCCACATCCGGTGATTCGAGCCTGTGTCCGTTTACTTCCGGTTATAAGCCGCGTGGCTAATTTGCATTAAAAGGGGGCGGTGCCTCGACGCGAGATATTTTAGAATGACTCTGAATGCGAGCTGATTAAAGACGCGAGGAACATTTAAGGTTCCTTTTCTCGAGCTCAAGCCGACTGACGCAGTTATTATTCGGCTCTGCGATGGCGCGGGCGCGCAGCGACGCGGAGACACGGACCGCGTGCAACGCCGGAACATGTTCGTCCCGGTACACACGGAAGTACGAAGGAGTTCCGCCAGAACGTTAACACGAACGGTAGCCAGAACGATCCATACCTATAAATTCATAATTCGATTTATTGGTTGGGTTTGTCACATAAGTCCAGCAGTTATTAAACCTTTCACTTACAGTTTCAATATCCGTGTTTGTGAAAAAAAATGTCACAGCTCACACAACTTAGCAATTCTGTGATCCATTTCAGATTCAGCGCTCTCAAAAGCTAATCCCATTTTTCGTTATTGAGGCTTCTATAGTTGAGCACTTAAAAGTCCGAATTTGATCTGTGTTTATAAGATACATACTGACATGTGATGATAGCTGAATACTGCATATTATGATTTAATTCCTAAGCGGCTGCAATGTGTTTGTATTCCACATCTAGGGTCAAAATAAACAACCTGAAAAATGTCAAGTTGGATCATTATCATCGCACAGATGTTGTTCTAAAAACATTTAAAACGCCGAGCAGGGTTTGAATCTGACTTGCTGAGGCCCGCGGACGTTCTACTTGAATATCTGGGGAAGCCCGGCTGAAGTCCCTGCGTGGAGGGACGGAAACATGGACGCACTGCTGAAAGCGTTGCTCTTTGGCAGCCGACCACGGTCCGCGGTCCAGATGTCAGCCCGGCACCGATCCGGTGACGCCGCGAGCCCGTCAGAGCAGGAAATAAAGAGCATTCGGCTCCATGCTCTCATTCCACGGCCTACACTTGACCTTTGACTTTTGACACGCACATGCGCGGCGTTAATTGTGTGCTGTGGA
>CAAKHG010043441.1:0-13389 GCA_901007715.1 Dactylopterus volitans
CGCCTAAGGTGAAGCCTCGGGACACCTGACACTCGGTACCGCCGCGGCGCGCGCGCACACACACACACACACACACACACACATGCCACATGACAGACCACTGCGATCATGTGGCTGATCTCAGATGTGCGCCGGTGGCGGCGGCAATCTGGGTGAACCAGAATGATGGACATGTTGCCATGGTGATGATCAAGGATCCACTGATCACATTCACGCAGATGATCGATACTTTGAGTGAGAGTCGCGGAGCGGCGTGGGGCAAATGAGGTCGCGGGCGGCGTGGGGCGATGGCGGCCTCTGGGGCGGCGTGGGGCGATGGCGGTCTCTGGGGCGGCGTGGGGCGATGGCGGTCTCTGGGGCGGCGTGGGGATGGAGCGCTCCTATGTTGATCAGCACGTCAGCCATGATGCTTCTGTTGAGGCTCATGATGTCACTGACGCATGTTAATCATGTTTGCCGGGTGACCATCACCACGGAAACAACTATCGTAGCACCGTTTACAGCTGGCGACCTCAGAACGTCACTCTGGTTCAAAGATGGTGCCTTATGGAACGTGTCTGCTCACATGACCTCCTCCAATCAGCAACAGGAAGTGAAGAGACGAACGAGGACGTGGATGTGACTGTGCGACAACTAAACTTTATCAACATCATCAAAGTGCACAGCTAAAGCCTCGCTGCCGTTTCCCGTGTGAGTGCAGGTCAGTGAACTCACCGGCGTGGTGGGCGTACGCCGTGACCCTCAGCGTGGCGCCGCAGACGTCGCACAGGAAGCAGCTGCGATGGAAGAAGAGACCTTCTGCGCTCAGACGCTCCATCACGTAAACCCTCTGCTGGCAGAAGCAGCACACGCCGCTGGCGCCCGCCGCGCTCTGCAGACCACACGGAGAACTTCATGACCTCAGGATGATGTCATCAGCAGACCGGTGATGTCATGTGACTGTTTACGTCTACGGCTGAAGTGTCTGGTTAAAAAACGCGAAGCTACGACGTCAAACTGCCAACGTTCACGCGCTGACTCCTCCCCCTCCCCCCCGACATCACTTTTGATCAATAATCGATAAGTAATTCCTCCTCCTCTCCTCTGGTCTTAGTCCCGCCCACCTTTGGAGGGAGGAGTCACTGCTGCAGCAGGAATATTTTCACCTAAGCGCGCTCAGAGTCAGCTGACGCCGTACCTGCGGGTCGGCGGCCAGCGACTGACACTTGATCCTCTCTCGGAAGCGGAAACTCATCTGCTGCTGCTGCTGCGTCCGTTTGTTCTGATGGAGACATGGAGACCGTCAGCATCACCGATCAATAACTGATCGCCTATATTGATCATCATCGTTACGACATTCTCTAAATGTGTTTTCATGAAAATTCCCATTCAGTCTCTTTTTGACTCCACAAGTTTCACTGCTTCTAGAGGCGATGCGAGAAGTTCCCCTCAAAGGGTTTCTGAGGTCTGAATGAGTCACCCAGGCGCTGGGTCCGGGTCCTGAGTCGGACTGGTTTGAATGACTTTCTGTCAGAGACGCTTGGAGGCAAACTTCTCCCAGCCGCACGTCTACAGTCTCAGGCAGCGCGTGCGAGACGCAGCGCTTACCGGTGTCCATGGCGACGCCTGGACGGGACCGTCTGGGGACTCTGAGCAGGGCAGGGGGCTGCTCGCAGGCTCCCCCTGCTGGTGGACACACAGCTGATTCAGTCCGCCCGCTGACTGACTGCGACATCATCAACAGCTCCGCTCGTTATGAAAACCGGGGCTCTCTTTGATCGCCCTATTGTTTTCTGTCCGTTAATGGCGATTGTAATCAGCTGGTGTTTATTAGCTCCTCTGTTATTGATTATCCAGCATTGATTTGGTGCTTGATCAGCATGAATCTGATCAAGTGCGCGTGAAGGCATCGCGGACTCACCTGTCTGCGCAAGGACGCAGCAGCAGAAGAGGAACTCTCGTCCAGCTTTGCCTGCAGCTGATTGGCCATCAGACGGACCCGGGAGCCCCCGGCCCCGCCCACAAAGCCCTCGTCCAACACCCGGGTGACATCAGCACCGCCCGGGTCACACCACTGGAGGCAAAATGTTCGTTCAGAGTGAAGAAGCTCTCAAAGACCTTCATGCAAACGCATCCTCTCCATCAGCTGCGTGAGCCTCACCTCCTGCTGCTCAGCGCTCAGCCCACTGCTCTTCCTCTTCTTGGGCACAGCATCTCTGTTCTCCTGCAGATGAGATGAACATGTCAACGCGTCGCTCACTGGCGACTGCACGCAGGCGGCGGCGGCGGCGGCGGCGGCGGCGGCGGCGGCGGTTACCTTCGGGTGTCGTTTAAGGGACAGATTGTGTCCGAGTCTGCTGAGGAGGGAGGCCGGAGTGATGAGCGCCGCTCTGATGTCCCGACTCTGAGACAAGGACCCTGAATACCACACAAAACGTCTATACCATGTCCCTGAATGCACCACAAATCCTCATTCTGAAAGAATTCAACATAAATTCTCATCTTTAATGTTCCTGAACACAACACAAGGCCTCATCCTTACTGTCCTTGAACACAACACAGGGTCTTATCCTGTGTCCCTGAAAGCAACAAAATTCCTCAACAACAATGTCCCTGGACACTGAATCGCCATCGCCAACGACCCTGAACACAACACGAACCCTCATCCTCACACACGCCCTCGTCCTCCTCATTGCAGTTGCAGCATCTCACCTGCGGGGGGCAGAGCGTCTCTGAGCAGCTGGTAGAACTGGCTCAGGTACATCACCATGGACAGAGAGTCCGGTTCTCCCACAGACAACATTTCTTCCACCGTCATCAGAGGCGAAATCCCAAACTCTCGCTCAGACACGTCGAAGGCCAGACGAGTGTTTTCCTCCGCGGCCGCCTGATCCAGCGAATCAAAGTCACTGTGGACAGACAGGAAGTGACGAAGCCACAGCAGAGGGAACCCGTGTTATAGCATATACATTCATATAAACTGGTCATCATGGCAGCTCCTCAGATGTGAAGCCAAAAGATCTCCGTCCCCCCCTTGTGGCTGGTTCCAGTATGGCTGACAAGCCCCGCCTCCTCCATGTTAGTGGGTGGGACTTGGACCAAAATAAAATATCAAAGATGGTTTCTGTCATATCAGGTAGTTTTTAATCACATGGATGTTTGTTCAATTGTTCATTTTTCTGATAATTTATGATTCTATGAAAGAGGGCGTGGCTTCATGACTGACAGTGGGCAGGGCTTAGATACCGCCGCCCCATTTCCTGATCGCTACTGCGACTCCTTTGGCTTCATTTCAGGATGAAGTGGAGCGGCGCTCTTACATGAGGTCGGGTCTGTAGCGGTGGATCAGGGCGCACAGCGCGAGGCCACTCTTCCACGACGTGGTCAGGTCAGTGACCGTGACGCCACAGTAACCACCAGTCTGCTCCTGACACCATGTCAGCAGCTGATTGGACTGAGAGAAGGACTCTGATTGGACAAACAAAGGAGACAGTTGACAGGAGTCTGGCCAATTAGGTTCAAACTTGCAGCTAAAAGGTGAACAGAACCAGACTCGCCTTGTCTGACAGATCCGGGCGATGGCAGGTGGCTGATGTCGCCGCGGTCTGCGTTAAGCCCCGCCTCCTCTGCCGGTTCAACCAGGTGTCTCACCTGAAAGAGAAAAACAACGGCAGCACACTGCGTCATGGCTGTGAATGATAAATCAAACACTTCAATCAAAGTTCATTCAGAACAGTGAAAACATCGGCGCTCACTATACAACAGGCACTCTGATTGGCTATTTTGACTCAAATAAGCATGACATCACATCGGCCATATCACTCAAATATGACTGCGCCATCTCCATGGTAACGTCCAAGCAGCTTAAACAGAGCTTCCAAAAATCAGACGCTTTGGTCGCCTACATTGGTTGCCATGGTGATGTGGTTTAGGTGACTGCTGAAGAAGGTGAGAAGAACAAAGCGACGCTGTGGGTTCATCGGCTGTTCCAGAAGAAGCTGCTGCCACTCAAGTCTGCTTCAAACGCCACCACAAGCTAATGCTAATTCAACATGTCACAGTTAAATCCTGTGTTAGCATGGATAGCATGGATAGCATGATAGGGCAACTCGGCGCTACTAGCTTAAACATACATGTTCAGACGCAGCAGCCAAACGTCTCTTTTTATTTATCTTAGTAACAACGAGGTCCAGCTAGCGAGACAGTTTACGGTTAGTATGTGTGCTGTTTACTCGGTCTGTCTCTTAGCATTAGCGCTAGTTAGCTGCAGTTAGCTCAAGGTCTCTGTTGGAGCTGAAGAACGAAGCAGCAACCTTCCCATTGATAGACGGCGGCTTGACCGCGCGCGTGAGCGTGTGTGTGCGCGCGTGCGTGTGTGTGTGTGTGTGTGTGTGTGTGTGTGTGTACCTGTGCTGGTGTGATACTCAGAGGGTGGATGTTCAGGTATCTCGTCATCGGATCCAACGAATACAAGCTGATGTTCTTCTGCATGTTTTCAGGAGTCGTCTGAGGGAGGAGACGGTAGACACTCTCCCTGGACAAGGCAGACAGACAGACAGATAGGAAGACAGGTAACCATACAGGTAGGTAGGCAGACAGACATACAGGCAGGCAGGCAGGCAGACAGACAGACAGGTGCTCACCTCTCAGCCAGCACCTCCAGAGCCGCGTCTCCTTGACACCATCGACGAATCATCCAGGACGAATCCAAAGCCGCCAGGAAACCGCGAGCTACGCCCGTTCCCATTGGCCAGAAGGGCTGCAGAGAGAAAGACAGCTCGTCACTCTGCCTGTCTTACCTCTAGCACCTGTCTACAACAACAGCAGCCTGTCTCACTTCCAGGGACCCGTTTGGCATCCAGTAGTCTGTCTCACCTCTGGTAACCTGTTTAAACCGCATGGACCCATCTACCCTCCAACAGCCCGTCTCACCTCCAGCAGGCTGTCTCCCACCAGCGTGACCAGCAGCCGGCACCCGCGGCATTGGCGGAGCATGGCGGCGTTCTCTGACGCGTACATGCAGGTGAAGTCGAACATGGCGACGTCCGGCTGACCGTAGTGATTGATGGCGAAGTCCAGAGATGGAAGCTGCTGATTGGTGGAGAAGTCGGCCGCCTTGCGGGCGTACGCCTGCAATGCATTCTGGTCCACGTTGCTCCGAGAGAGGAGCAACTCTGTGTCTGCAAAGTCCTGATGGAGAGAAGAGCAGGAAGAGGAGGAGTACATGACCGGCCAGTACAAGTACTACAAGTACCATGAGTACGGCTAATGTTTTGTGGCAGTGCTCCTAATACCACCACTACTACTAACACTACTACAGCTGAACATGCTGACGTCACATCAACGAAGATGAACGATCTGAGCTGCAGGGGTCGCTGTACCACTACTACTTACACTACTTGTACTAGTACTACGACTATAAACACTAACAGTAGGCTACCAGTAATGGTGCTGCTAACACTACCGCTAGTGCTAGTACTGCTAACACTACGAGTGCTAGTACTGTGACCCCAACTGGTACTACCACTGCTATTGCTTACACCAACTCCTACTACTACTACTACTACTACTACTACTACGAGTACAGTAGTACTGCCCACCTGTAAAATGACTCCCTGCTCCAGCAGACTCTGCTTCTTGGCCGTCATTACAAAGTAGTGTGTGTCATCTTTGTAGTAGACAATGTTCTCCAGGTCGATCCCTGAAAGGTGGACAGGCAGGGGTGAGTTCCCAAGTACTTGTAAGAACAAGTGCACAGCAGAAGAAGTACGAGTGCAGGTTCAGACCCGTTTCCTGTCGCAGGTCCTGGAAGAACCTCTGGTTGAAGATGAAGGCCACGCCGCTGATCTCCTCCACTTTGGCCTCGGCAGTGCTGTTCCTGTTCTTGAAGTTGGCCGTGATGGCGATGGCGAGCTTCCCTCGGAACTCTTTACGCCGGAAACCTGAAGACCAGGTTCTGTTAGGTGAACCCTGTCAGGCAGCTCAGGATCAGCTGTTAGGCCACATTAGCATTGGTCTGCAGGTCAAGGCGGACCAGGATCCAGTCTTGGTCTGCCAGTCTCGGCGTCTGTTCATCAGGACCCATGCAGGTGTTTAAATGCTGAGCCAATCAGCCGACTCACCCGGCAGAGTGTTCCTGCGTCCGTCCGCTCCCACAATCACGTCAAACTCCAGTTGATTGACGGGATGAGACTCCGGACTCACCGCCATCCTCCAGCCGGCCTCTGGACGGACGGACAGACAGACAGGTTTTTGTTAGAGTGAGACTATTTCAGCTCATTGACTTTTATCCAATCATCTGAACTGAATCATTTTAGCTGTAGACACGCCCCCTTAGCTTCTTCCTTCTCGCTAGCGACAGCGGCTTCCTGGTCACAGGAACCTTACTGTGTGGGGGCCGGTCCTTCTCCAGCGGCTCCACCAGGTGTTTGAATTCCACATTGACGTGAACTTCGACCCCCAGCAGCAGCGCCACCTTCAGCAGGACCAACTGCAGCTGACGGATGCCTGCCGACGGGAGACGGGTATGTTTAGGCCGCCCAGGTGCTGTGGTCCGACAGCGTGGGAACACACTCACTGATGTGGTCGATGGAGCCGGCGCAGAACTTCCCGTAGAACTTTTTGGCGCCGAGGCCCCTCAGGTCGTGGATGGTGAAGGGCCACAGGTGTAGCACGTTGTTCCGGGAGAAGGAGTCTCGCTTCTCCAGCAGCACCACCCGAGCACCCAGGAAACTCAGCTCCACTGCCACCCTCAGACCGCAGGGCCCCGCCCCAATGACCACACACTAGCCAATCACAGGGAGGACAGAGTGATGCGATCAGATGACATACAGAGAGAGAGAGCCACAAGAAAGACGCATCTGTTGCATTATGGGAAAATAACTAAAGGATAAACATGCATCCCTGCTGGGCTGCGGTCAGAGTGAGGCACGCACCGTGGTGTTGCTGCAGGCGCTGGCGTTCAGGTAGTCCTGCTGAGCGGCCCGCCGGTCCAGTTTAGCCCACAGAGCGTTGGCCCTCCAGTAGTTGAGGCGGCTTTTGATTGGCCGATACAGCGGCCGCTCAGTGGTGCTCTGGTCCAGCTGCAGATGTTCGCACAGCTGGCTGAAGGAGCGCAGCGCCGCCCTGCAGGTCGATGCTGACACAAACTCATCAAACAGTTCCTGAGCTCGGCATTCTGGGTACAACTCTTCCCCCATGGCGCCCCCGGAGGCTGCAGGGCACCATGGAAACCGTCACCCTCTGATGATGTCACCGACGGCCTTCAGCTGGCCCGCTGATGTTGAACGATCCGTCTGCAAAGGAGGCGTCGGACACTTTACCTGGTCTCAAAGGAAACGGAATCTACGAGTCTCAGCCCTCAATGGTCGGAATCCGATAACGTTCGACGTTACAGCAGCAGCGTCAGGTGACACGAGAGCATGTCAAGCTACAGCGCTTTAAGCTGCAGCGCGCTACTGCTACAGCGTGCTACACTAAATCTTACGGCATCTTACATTACTGTGCTACATTCCAGCACCATTTTGTTACGCCTGATGACGTAGCCGCAGGATCTGCGGAGTCGTTTCCTAGAAAGCAGCCGAGAGCAGGATTCTGTCCTAAACTAGCACAACCAATCACACCTCATTTGAGTTGTATCTTGTTTCCAGGGAACATCTCAGGAGGCGTTTTGGTGGTCCGAGTTGCCTGTGAGGTGAGCAGGTCTGTCAGTGATGACGGAACCCTGATGGGAACCTTTGACGGTCTGACGGCGAGTCAAGCTTCTGGCCGACGTCCAGATGTCCTGCTGGTAAACCTGAAGTCCTGCTGAGAGGCCAGACGGCAACATGCAGCCGCGCACGTTCGCTCAAGCCGCCGCCGCCGCTGCCGGTGGTGGTGGTGGTGGTGCTGCTGGTGGTGGTGCCGGTGGTGGTGGTGCTGCTGGTGGTGGTGGTGGTGGGCACACCAACGTTTGAACCAGCGTTCAAATGGCTGATGTCACTGTGCTCAGGTCACATGACCCCAGTAGAAGGGTGAGTGTGTGTCAATCAGTGAGTGTGAATAGAAACAAAGACGCATAGAGAACCGATCCATCTGTACCAACCACCAGCTCGTGCACGCGCACACGCACGCACACACACACACACACACACACAGGGTCTAATCAGTTTAGAAAAATGCTGTTCCATCCACAATCTTCACTCAAGGTTTTGAATCTTCTGAGTTCTGAACACAAAGATGCACCAGACAAACTGAAACCTGCAACTTGATATTTGAAGACACCGAAATGTGTAGAATATTAAATGTGTCCTATCATGAAATAGGTCTGTTAACTTGCATGTTCTGAAGCAGCTTGAGAGCATCAGACGAGCACACGCGCACACACGCGCGCACACACACACACACACGACACTTTAGATGTAGGAAAACACGACTGATGGCGTGAAGGTGCTCTCTCTCTCACACACACACACACACACACACATATACACACACACACACACACACAGCATACATATAGGCAGGTTCACAGGTGTACTCACATCTCCCGGACCCGCTGAGCTCCATCTTCAACTGCAGCCTTTAAATCCACTTTAATCACACACACAGGCTGAGGTCAGGGGGCGGGGCCAGTGGACAGACAGTAATCTGTGTCTGCGCTAACAAGCTTAACATGAGCAGAGCAGATCAGCCTCATGTGGCGGCGCCAGCGCCATCAGGAGGCCATCAGAGTCACTGCTGCTCTGAACTCTTCACTGTCTCACATATGAAACAAACATTCAGTCACATGAGGTTTTACAAACTTTTTTTTTGCAGAAATGAACTCGTGAAGAGAAACAAATATGAAAGTAAAATACAATATAAATGTTTTATTGACTCAAAACACAGCAGGCGAGATCTGATATATAAAATTCACCTGGAAGACGAGAATCAACAACATCATCAGTGACACACACACACACAGAAGCTGATTCTGGGTCGACCCGAGGTTCACCAGCAGCGTCAGTAACCAACCAGCTGTTACATCATCAGTTCATTTGCCTTTATAATGTTAATTAAACAGAAGCAGCTGATGAGTTTTGAGCAGGATAACTATATTTTTGTAACAGATAAAATTACAGTAAAAAACAAACAAAAAAAACACCCAGTAACGTCGGTTGCCCCGGACGACGGCATCAGGAGCTCTGCTGAAACACACAGGAGGTCCAACATGAGTGCTTGTTGCACCTCGGAGACAAACAGGTTCATGCGCGGTTTTTCTCACCAGAAGCGCTCGTCCTTTAGTTTCAATCGGCAGCAGGAAGTTTCCCAGAGAGCAGATCACACAGGCCACCGTGAACGGACTGAGAGCCAGAATCACCGACTGAGACATCAGCACCTGAAGGACACACGAGGCAGCGTCAAGCCTGGGCCACGGGACCCCCCACGCAACCCGAGTCTCCAGAGTCCCGAACACACCTGAGCGATGAAGGGAGCGATCATCCCTCCGATACGACTGAACGACGTGCAGAAGCCCATCCCCAGAGAGCGAGCCACCGTGGGGTACACCTGCGGGGCCAGGAACCTGACCAATCAGCACCTCGTACCCGGTGTCTGACATCGCTGATAGCTGATCACTAACACGCCTGATCAATGAGCACCTCATACCCGATCCATAGCATATATTACCCGATACCTCGTCAGTGACAGTGCCTGATCAATAACCACCTGGTGGCTGATTAGTAACATACCTGATCGATCACATAGCTGCTAGATGACAGATTTGATTCCTGATCAATAAAAGCAGAAGGGGCAATGTACCTCAGCAGTGTAGATGTAAACCACGTTGAAGTTCATGGAGACCAGAGACCTGAGCAGGAACAGAAGCAGCGTGAACCCAAACCTGCAGACAACAGATGGAGACAGAGGACCTCAGAAGCATGGACCCGGTCTGACTGGAACTGGTCTTCGCGAACCTGGAACCGGTCTGACTGGACAGTGACCTGGTCTGACAGGATCTGGACTGAGTCTGATGAGACACAGTACATCTGGAACCGGTCTGACTGGGCCCCAGCGTGATAGGACCTGGTCTGATGGGACCTGAGCTGACGGCGAAGGTTCTTACATGGTCGTGCAGATGTTGATCATCATGAAGAAGATGGCGGACAGCAGCTGCAGCAGCATCAGACTCATCTTGCGTCCAAACACGTTCAGCAGGCCGATGTTGACCGGGATGACTGGGAGCAGGAGAGGCCCACACATGGATACGCTGACGCTCATTCATGTCAGAGAGGTTAAACGGAGTTCAGCGGCTGACTTACGGGCGACCTCCCCCAGGCAGCTGATGAGGAGCGTCTGGTAGTCAGCGAATGCAAAGGGGATGCAGTAACACCGCTCGTCCTCGTGCAGGTGTTTGACCTGGTGCTCCCGGCCGGCATCTGTCACGCACAGCAGGTTCTTCTCCAGCAGCTCGGAGCTGCTCAGCACTGATCCGTAGTAGATGAAGGAGGCCACAAACCTGACGGGTCAAAGGAAACTCATCTGATCCAGACTGTGACGTCGTCACGTGATCGTTCACAGTCGGATCTGGATTTGCGTCTTTCAGTGATGGACCGAGACTCTCAGTTGCTGCTACTATGTTGGATTTGGTTTGGGCCCCTGAGACCTCGAGCCCTTTATGCTCCATATCCCTGATGCCTCGGGCCCCTGACACTCCAGGTTCCTGATGCTCCAGGTCCCGAACACCTGAGGCCCCTGATGCCTCTGGTCCTTGATGCCCCTGATGTCCCTGATGCTTCAGTTTGCTGAGGCTCCAGGTACTTGAGACCTTGGATCCCTCACATCTGGGGTCCCTGACATCTCAGGCTCCTGAGACCTCGGGCCCCTGATGCTTCAGGCCCTGGGTTCTGTGCCTGGCAGACAGGCTCAGTGATACCAGTGTGAGAGGGACGAGCATGTGAAGTGGCGCAGACCTACCATGAGTACCAGAGCAGGAAAGACGTCCTCCTGAGGGACGGACTGAGCAGGACCCTCCAGCTGCCTCTCTCTGTCTGCAACGCAAAGTTTCATCTGTGTTTAGCTGCTCGTGGGAGAAGATCCAGCGGAGGGATCAAGTGTCTGGACGTACCACCACTGGCTCCACCAGCTTTCCTGGAGGAAGAGACGCTCCGTTCATCCTGGCGATCCGATGCAGAGTGTCGACTGCGGCCTGAAGGTTCCCTGCCGACACGTTGTAGCGAGCCGACTCAGGAATGAACTGAGCGGAGATCAAGACAGAGGATGTTTGTCCTCAGAGGAACCAGAGACACTTCTATTCACTGAGAGATGAAACCGATGAAGTAAGGAAAGCCGGGTTCCACCTTGAAAAGGAAGATCAGAATGACACTCGGGGCGATGGAGATCCGGATCATCCATCTCCAGCCCAGAGTAGGAACCACCAGCATCCCCAGGATGATGATCAGCATGGAGCCCAACATCCAGAAGATCTGAGCACAGACATTGGTGGGAGACAGATGACAAACCCAAGATGTTGGTCCACCAGACGTCTAATCGTCACAAACATTCGCTTCCTTTCTCTCCGTCTCCACTTCTGACGAATGACATCGTGGACGGATCGAGTGACCTTTGACCCTGCCCCTCAAACAGGAAGCAGATGTCATGTGATTTCTGCCTCTCTCTCAAACATGGAGGCTCACCGTCGCCAGTGGCAGCAGGATGGCGCGGTGCCTCGCCGGGATGAACTCGGTCTTCAGCACGAACCTGCGGGTGAACAGGAGGTGAAGACCCGCGCGGCCATCTTTGATTTCAAATGATCACGACTGCCACTTCAATACACAATAAAGACTAAAAGGAGCAGGTTCCCTGTGCAAAGTAAGACCGTTTTAACTTATGTGATTATCATGCTCATCCAGGATGGATGGATGGAGAGCCTGGCGGCAAGCAGCATCATCGCCGCCCAACAGAAGCTGAAAATCCACCGCAGGACATGGTCTGATCAGTGAGCCCGCGGTGGTGGAGCCTGCTAGTGGGCGAGCACGCTAACGAGCTATGATGCTAATCAGCCATTATTCTTAATGATCAATAATGACAAAAATAGTGAACCTAGGAACAGATGAGGAGTAAGGCCAGACCAGTGGGAGACACTACTACTACTACTACTACTACTACTACTACTACTGCTACTACTGCTACTACTACTACTACTACTACTACTACTGCTACTGCTACTGCTGCTGCTGCTACTACTACTACTACTGCTACTACTGCTGCTACTACTACTGCTGCTGCTGCTACTACTACTACTACTACTACTGCTACTACTGCTGCTACTACTACTGCTGCTGCTGCTACTACTACTACTACTGCTACTACTACTGCTGCTGCTGCTACTACAACTACTACTGCTACTACTCCCCCCAGTCCTATCAGCACTCTCGTTCCTCCAGACACTGGTCGAGGGGGTGGAGTTGCAACTAAACCTAAAATTATTAACTCATTAGAAAGCCTGGTTCTTCACCTTGCAAATCCAGCCTGGGAAACTTTACAGCCACTTTTATTAGCCAGTGTGTCCCGGCCTCCTGGCCTCTACTCTGAATTCTTATCTGAATTCTCAGAGTTCTTATCAAGTCTAGTTCTGAGTACGATAAAATAATTGTAGGTGATTTCAATATCCATGTGGATGTGGATGATGAGAACATTTCTGTCGTTACTTGAGTCTCAGAATGTAAATGAACCTGCTCGCTGTTTTAACCACACGCTCGACCTCGTCCTGACTTATGGCATCAAAACTGAACACTTATTGGCGTTTCCACAGAATCCTCTTTTATCTGACTACTGTTTAATCACCTTTATTGTTGGACTACACACCAGCAAGCAAAAATGTCCTCACTAGGTGTCTGACAGGGCTGGAGCTAGATTTAAGGAAGTGCTCTTCTTGTAAAGTGTCATGAGATAACTTTTGTTGTGATTTGGTGCTAAACAAATAAAACTGACTTGACTTACAACTACGACCGTTCATGTCCTCGGGTGTCTTGTGCTCTTGTGTACGTGTTGTTTGCTTTGACTACTTTCCAGGCAGCGACTTGGCTGCCGTGAACGCTCCCTCGGTCCTGGTTGGAATCTCCATGGCTCATTTAGAACCTCTGCTCCGGGCGTGTTTGGACTGATGTCGTTGTGTGTGTGTGTGTGTGTGTGTGTGTGTGTGTGTGTGTGTGTGTGTGTGTGCGTGCGTGCGCGTTGAGTCTGACCCCTGCGACACTCCCGCGACGCCGCATCCCACCATGCTACGCAGGAAGATGAACCAGCTGTAGGACGGAGCGAAGGAGGTGAGGAGGGAGAAGTAGGCGCTCCACACGAAGCCTGCGAAGGTCACCTGATATGACACACACACACACACACACACACACACACACACACACACACACACACACACACACACACACACACACCACA
>CAAKHG010043442.1:0-10216 GCA_901007715.1 Dactylopterus volitans
TAGCACCCGGACCAGGGCGGCGGCGGCGGCGGCGGCGGCGTTGTCACGCGGCCGAGCGTCATGAGAGGACGGACGAGTCTAACCCTGCTAGCTTGATGCTTACTAGCATGACACTGCTAGAAAATTTGTTCATGTTGCTCTAAGCTCACGTTTGATATTTGTTACAGCCGACTTTTCTGATTGATATGCGAATCACGAGGATTGCCGCCTTATATGTGACATGTTAAAATTATGTCAAAAGGGGGAAACGTTATAATTCAAGCGTGACTATGTATAATATTGTCGATACACTGTGCAGTATCTTATTGTATGAGCTCACTGAGCTGCTTTATGGTGTCATTGAGACGCTGTGGCTGTGATCTTGAGTCCCATGAGGTATCTTTGAAGATGAGGTCGCCAGTGAGGGAACCAAAGCGGGTATGATGTACCCCAACACAACATCCGGGGCTCTTCTCATGTTCTATACAAAGTCCAGCGCTGCCTTATTTTCATATGGTCATAATAAATTCTGCATTTGAGATCTGTTGTCGTGTCCGGACACACATTAGAAGCTGTTTCAACAAAAAGAACCGGAGAGGGTCAAGGGAAAAGATCCTTACAGAATTTTTCAAATGTATTGGGTCTCTGGAGGTGACACGCTGACAGAAGCTCATTTTTATACAGCGTTAGCGTAGTTCGCTAAAGCTAATTCCTAGTGTTTTTTTGACCAGCAAGTTTTGGACAAAATTGCCCGCAAATTGGACGCATGGAGCCACTCTGCACGACTTTTCTCGCGTGGCCCTCAGATGATGTTTGCATGTTTTATAGTTTTAGGGCGAGTGAGGCGCACGTGGCGGCGTTTTATGAGGCAGCTAACTCGCTAGTTACTGATGTCTGACTCCAATATGCTCCCATGTTCAATGACAGGCTTCAAGCAACCAGCACTAAACATTTAGCACATTTTAGCCAAGGTGGGGAGAACACTATTTTTATCTCGATAAAGGAAATAATTATTAAGTAGTACAGCTTCACTTCACAATGTGAATGAATGTTCTGTAGTTGGGAACTAAACAGTCCAAACAGTCAATGTTCAGACTACTACTAATATTAACTACTATTACTTGTGAAGCAGTAACAACTACAACTTTGAACGTACCATTTTCACACGTGACAGATGTTCATTTAATCTTATTTTTTACTTGAAGTAATCAATCTTTTAACTTAGAAAATGAAGGGGTTTTTTTTAATTTTTTTTTTTAGCTTGATTAGAAAGGGAAGAACAACGATTATAAAATGTACATATATAATTGTATGACATATTGTGCATGAGATGAATGAATTGAAGTTGCAGTCAAGGTGGCGAGAACGCGGTTTTTTTTAATTTTTTTTATCTTGACAGAAAGAAAATGATTATTGATTAATTAATTAATGTAACTACTTTTAAATGTTCAGACTACTGTTAATATTAACTAGTATTATTTCAAGAGTAGTGCCTGTTGCAACTTCAATTATACCACGTTGACGTCCTGGCAGACTGTTGGACCACCAGAACTAAAGGAGCAGCGAGATGAACTCCAAAACTTACTTTCAAATTTACACTGCATTTAAGAGGCGTTTTTTTTTTTTTTTTTTCTATGAAAAAGTTACAAAGTGCAGGTTATATGTCATGTGGCTTTCATCTATGCATGCTTGTGCTCTTTTTTTCCCACGGCATTTATACGGGTGTAAAATTACCAACACCGAAAAATCGACTAATCGGTGATGGGGGTCATAATTTGGTCACGAGTGTAGCAGTGGACCCAAAGGCACGTTTGCATGTTCACATGTTTCATCGGCGCACAAATATATTTTCATTAGCCGGCGTTTTCCGATGCGAGCCAGCTCCGTGAGTGGCGATGCCACTAACTCATTCATTCATTCATGCGCTCATTCTCAGTTAATGCGGAATAATGTGCTCGTTGGCAGTACTTAGCGAACTGGATCCTTTTTTGTTTGTTTGTTTGTTTTAGCATGGTAGCGTAATTTTGAAATGTTCATCCCAGACATCTCACAGTCCAAAGCAGAGAGCCCTGCCCAGCCGGGACTAAAGACACACCAAGGAGATAGGATGAGGCCATTTAGTGACACACGGTACCAGATGTTTAATAGGTTGGAATACTCAGCCAGCCAAGATTCTTTTTTTTTTTTTTTTCCATTTCAACTCAGTTTTATTTACATAGCGCCAGGTCTCAGGTATTTGAAACTTGCAAACTACAGAACAATTTTTAAAAATGTTCGGTGCCCATATATTAACTAACTTTTTTTTTCTTTTTCTTGCCACTCATGCCACTCATGCCCGGAGTGGCAGGCCAAGATTCAAGTTTTTGTCACGCGCGCCGTCACTATTCGCCGCCAGATGGCGCTGAAATTTAGCATTTACCTCCATGTCTGGTTTCTGCAATTGGGGGAAAAAAAAGAAGAAGAAAAAAGCCCTTTATAAAGATGCTGGCTTTAAGCTTTTTTTTTTTCGAAAGTCCAAGGACCATGCCAGTGCCACGCGCGCATGGGTGGCTTATGGAAACCAATTCCTCCGTGCTCCCTGCAATGAATAAAGACAGACAAAAGAGAAAAAGAAGGGAATCATAAATGCAAAAAAAAAACAACCCAAAAAAAACTTCCCAGATGTACTGTTTCTAACTCGGAATATCGCGCGATCCCATAGAGAACCGGAGAATTCTTGATTGATTGAGGCGGTTCGCAGTGAGAAAGCCACGTCTTCACTTTACCAGCTGCTGATACAAAAGATCTCAGCAGAAAAGAACAGCTGGCCTTCCTTTCTTTTAAGTTTTTTTTTTTTTTCCCTTTTTTAGACCTTCAACAAGCGGATAAATTGGATGCAGCAGGTCCGACCACCGCGATCGCGCCTGGAGTGCAGACGCCATGTGGGCTTAAAGCAGTCCAAGGATCGAATGTGCAGGACCTTTGATCGCTCAGCGGTCCGATGATCAGTCGTTGCGTCGTCGGCGCGTGAAGCAGCGAGCCGCCTCCTTTAAGGACGTCCAGGATCGGCGCGTTCAATCATGTCCTGTTAAATTAATGTCGTGGGCGATCGTTGGCGCCCAGGTCATCAAACAAACGTCCGAAAGCAAACTCGCGCTCACTGATTTTTAGACTTTTAGACTCAAGAGTCGATGAGTCGGGACTTTGAATCACTCTGTTTTGTCCTTCCTCCGCTCCTCCAGCATCAGACGAGACAATTGGAAAAAACTGCTTTGGAAAGAGGAGGAGGCGCAGGTCTGGAAGGAGGCGCGGTGACCTTCAGACCCTCGACAACAACGATCAGGGAAGCATCTTTCCAGAGAGACTTTTAATGTTTTGCAGTGATGAGGAAAAACATCTCACATAAAGAGTTCTCATGGAAAAAAAAAGGTGTGAAGGGAAAAGATGTTGAATGACAGCATTCATGGAAAAGGTGGAGAGCTTCTGTTGAAGCCGGGTCAGGGCGGCGGGTATAAGGTCCCCGCTGCAGGACCTGATGGCTCCCTTCTTTTGCTCCTTTTTGCCGACCCGTCAGTACGTGGGGCAACAAGTTTCTCTCAGAGTCGTAGCAGGAGTTTTATAAAAGCTGCATTGTGACATGTCCCTCATCTAGTTAGGTCTGGCTTCTCTCCGCTGGCTGCCTGTTCAATACAGAACTGCTCTTTGTTTGGTTTGAAATCCCTGAAGGGACCGGCTCCCTCGGGTCGGCTGACATGGGGCTCCTAGCGGAACCACGCGCAAACTTTAAATAAAGAGGGTGATGGTGCCTTTTCGGCTGTAGCCCCTAGACTCTGGAACCCCCACATCTGTAAGATCTGACCCCTCCACTGACTCTTTTAAATCCAGGCTCAAAGCGTACCTCTTTCTATAATCTTATATCACACTGTGCTCATCTCTGCCTTGATTTATGCATTCATGTACGTTGCTGCTGCCATGACTTCCTTTCGTTTTTGTTTTGTTTTCTTTCTTTTTTTTATGCGCTTTTTAGGCGCTCTGGTCTGGTGAGTTGTTTCTAAATGTGCTCTAGAGATGAAATTGAGCGGACTTGGCTCGACTTTGGAGCGGCCAAGTGTTGCTGCCCGAGTTACATGCGGCTGCAACAGAAATGCGCGTGTGAGGGGGGGTTTGATTTTTCAAGGTTGTCAGCTTTTCCTAACACGAGGAGACCAACTCTGTGACTGATGCGATACACACTTTCCCCACCATCGTCTCGACCGACTGCTGCGACGCCCTGGGCCATCTCCTGGAGGAGCTCATCATTGTGTTTTCCCTGAGCCCACACCCCTTCGGTTAATACCCCGTCATTCCTGGCGTCCCGATGCGTCCCTGCTGTCAAACGTTTACGGGCTTCAGCTCGTAGTTGCGGGAGCGCTGCGTACCGAACATCTCGTTACTCCGAGTCTGTCAGCGCGACGGCGATACCGGGACCGGGAGGAACGTGCGGCGCGAGGCAAACCGTCGGCGTCTCTGACAGGGAACACACCTGGTGGATCTGGTTCTGAGCACCGCAGCACACAACCCCACCAGAACCAGCAAAACATACTGCGCATCTGACAGCAGATGACTCAGTCCCGCCTCCGGGTCCAGAAAGCTCTCCATGGCTCTGGGCGAAGGTTCTCCCAGCGTGCCGTGCCGGTTAGGCTAGGTCATGTCCCGGAACTTCTGCAGGAAGCTCGTCTGTAGCCAGATGGACGTGTTTAGGGTCCAGGTCTGCTGCAGAGATGTTCTCACACTTGTAGAGCCAGAGGCGGACGCCAGAGGGGGGCCGCTGTAATTTAGGGACCACGGGTCTACATGACCTTCTAAGAATGGGCAGGGCGTTTTCCAAGCGAGCTGATTGGTCATTGGGGCTTATAACCCAGAACATAACCTGCTCCGGAGCAGGTGGTGATTTACCAGCGTCGTGGGACAGAAGACGCGGGGTTAATCCCGCAGTTACCTCCGTAATAGAGAAATCCATTTTTGTGGTCCAGGCCTCAGGTCTGTGGACTTTCTAACTCACGGACCTGAGGGGGCGGGGCTCAACGGTCTCCGACCTGACGCGCTCCGGTCCTCCGCCGGCTCCCCTCAAGGCCGCGTCCTTCCACCCACCCGTCAAAGTCGGCGCGCTGACAGGCGCCTCATTGAGTCCGCCGGTGCCGCGGCCTAACACAGACAGCAGTCACGGTCCGGTGGTGAATGATTTTATCGACCGCTGTGAGGGCTCATTTTGACGCTCTTAAGAGCAAAGGAGTGCTTATTGATTCTTGGAAGAAGCCTCCGCTGAATCCCCCCCCCCCTGCCCACCCCCTGTTTCTATTCATGGCTGAGCGGTTGAAGCCGTACAACGGTACAAATACTCGGATACCGTCATTGACTGCAGTCTGGCATAATACAGATGCGGTTTGTGCGAAAAGGCCCGCCAGCGTGCGCGTCTTTATCACAAATTGAGACGCTTTAATGGTGAGGTCGCTTTTTACGAGGATGTTTTGATTCTTGTTTTATGGCGTCTCTTTTAACCTTCTTTTTTTTTTTGCTGGTTTGGGTCCCTCAGGCTTAACTTGCGTGGTGGGAATGTGGTGGCAGATGGCGCGGACGGACTTTCGAGGAGCGCTCCGGTTTTTATGGGGCCGCTAGGAAAACAGGAAGTATCCTGTGTGACCCCAGTCGCCTGCTGGCCTGCCAACATGGGCTCCTGCCATCTGGGCGCCGGCACATGGCGCCAAAGGTTAAAATGAATAGGCTCAAAAACTCGCTAGCTCCTGGCCTCATTAATAGGCTGCGATGTTCGACCCCGGAAACATTAGCGCACCAATGAATGTGCTAAGAAAGTCCACCGTTATCTGGTTTATTATTGTGAGTGTTCTCAAGCTGATGATGTCATACCCCCGTTCACGCTGGAGCCGTGCACAATCAGGACAGGTAGCGACTACTTTTAATAGCGACTACTGAAACGATTAGTCAGCTAATTGGATAATTATTGCATCTTTCTTAAATTTAGCATGAGGCTGCTTTAACTACGTGGCAAATGATAATAAACACAAGAAAGATGGGTACTTCAATGAAAAATGCGCCTTTCATCCAACTTTACATTCAATGTACACTCAACGCATGTTAGCTTAGAAGCTAACACCGCCGACTGCGTTTCGTTTAACTGTCCGACGTTCTGTTCCTTCAAATACTCGCGCGTTACCGACGCGCTGCCGTGATAAGCGAGGTCTGCTTTGCCGACCTTGCAGGTTGTCTTTTTATTCGCCGTATCCAAGCTAAAATGCTAAAGATTTTTGTACTGGCGACAGTGGACTTCACTGTCGACTAGTGTCGATTTTTGTCGACAACGTCCACGAACCGCTGCCGCCCCCACTCGGGGGTGAGCCCGGGTGGACACCCGCCGCGTACGCTCGTGCACAAATGCGAGTCTCAAATTCCCTTTGCTGATGTTCGACCATCCAATACTGTCGCTATAAATATCACAATGAAAATGACGCATCAAATGCCTGTTGTCAGGGGCTTATGTTGCCCTTAACAACATAGATTATAGGGTTCTGTACTCGTTCTTTGAGTGCTTTGTTGTTAATGGCTTTAATGCGTCATTTTCTTGGTGCATGGCTCAGAGCGTGTGGACACTGGGTGACATATTTCTTGCTAATATGGCCTATTTGCAGGGGCGGACCTACCATTAGGCAAAACTAGGCGGTTGCTTGGGGCCCCGAGTTTCTTAGGGCCCCGTAAAACTCCTCAAACACTGATGGTTAAGAGAGCTTTTACTTATTTGCGCACCTCAGTTACGTTTTTGATTAAAATCCCTTCACTAAAATGCCAGCAAAATGCTTGTTGTATTATGTGTGTCTCGGGGGGCCCCCCTTAGGCCAGGGACTGTTATTTTCAACAAAAACACCAAATATAAATAATTGTTTTCACCGTTTCCGGACTGTAGCCAGCTCTGCACCTCGCTCCAGAAAGGCTGCACAGAATCTCAATGAAAAAAAAAATGTTCCAAACTTTCAATTTCCCTTTCACAAGAAAACACAATTATTCAAATCAAAATTAAATCTTAAAAATTCATTTGTTGGGTGAGTTTCATGTAAAAAATTTTGAAGTTGACCCTCTTTTACTTTAGTTGGGAGTGGAAATGAAATTTTTTTTCTTATTTCCTTAATCTTTTCCCCTTCAAAATCCTTGAGAATAAACATCCTTTTTTTTTTTTTTACTGGGATAGGGTGATACTCTTTTAACGAGATATTTCTAGTCACTTCGTTGGTAGATTTAAAATCACCAAAATCCAATCCTCCGTCGCAGAGCTATCTGAGTTCAGGTGAGACCCTCGAGTACTCCGACCTCAGAGAAACTGCAATGGCTTTTATCACTCGATTATAATGTTTAACGCTACATTGAAGTTGGTATCTCTTTTTTTTTTTTTTTTTGCAAAAATCCTCAGGCTGTAACATGAGTCCAGTATCATCCAGAAAACGTGCGACAGCTCAGACACCCCTGGACTTCAATTCCTCGATATACGCAGATTTTCTACTAAGCAATATATGTACCTATAATTCCAAACGGGTGTGTTATGTGGTGAAAAAATTATGACTGTAAATTAACTTCCAGTAGAGAATTACTTGCTGATGGAAAGCAGAAAGTTTTTTTTGGAAAATCATACGAGGGATAATAAAGCAGAGGCAATGTCTGTTTGTGAGGGGAGATTTTAACCCCTTCAGTTCCAAGACACCATTCATGATATCAAAATCAGCCACATTCAACCTCCCCCATCTTCATCATTTTTAACCATGTCAGTCTTTCTTATATATTTACATCTATTTCTCCATATGAGCTTGAAACTGACAGTATTTATTTTTTTAATCATTCTTGCTGAAATGGGTAAGGAGACGGCCGGGTGAATGAGTCTGGACAGACTATCCATTTTTTCGATAATAAAACTCCCAAAAATTGAGCCTGTTTAGAATTGACTTACACAGTTTGTCAAAAATATTCATATTTTCAGGTGCCGTTTTGTCCTTAGAGATAACAATCCCCACATCTTTGATCTTTCTTTTTTTTTTTTTTAGCTTTATGCTACACGAGGATTTCAGAGGGTAATTATATAACGTTAAAAATTTCACGTTTTATTTAAATTCAGCCGTAAGCCAGAAGCTCTTGAGAATTGACGAGTGGACCGCAGCGCTGCGGGAATTTGATCTTCATTTTTTTTAGAAATAAAGTTGTCATCTCCCAGTTGACTTACCGCAATTTGTCCCCCCCCCCTCCCCCCCCATGTGACTGTTTTTGATTAGAATAGATAACATTTAACATTTCCGCAACCATGATGAGCGATAAATGCGACAAAAGCAGCAAAACGTACGAGGACAAACGGCGCCAACCAGCAGGAGTTTAGGGAAGAGAAGCTGGTGAAAAGAAGTTACCCCAGCGGTGCTGAAAAAATGCTGCAATAAATTGAGTTAATTTGGCTTTAATGTGTGTTATCATAAGTATTTTACCAGAGAACCTGCTGGTAAAAAAAAAAAACAAATAAAAAAAACACATGTGTATTCTGTTAAAATGACATCTGCATAACTGACCTGCTGTTTTTTGTGTGTTGTCTCATTTCAGCACCACAACATAGAGGACAGCGCCTCCTGGCCTGCTGCTGCTGCTGCTGTTTATGAAAAAAAAATATCCGAATTTTGCCTATTTGCCTTTATATTTCAGCACGTTGATGAATGTGTCTGCAGCTTTCGGTAACGTGTTGATTGTTGGATAATTGTGGATAAAAGAGCATGTCACTGTTTTTTTTTAGTACTGCAGTGACGGCATTTTGCCAATAGAGGCCACTGTCGACCAGTATGGTCAGTAATTGAGTTGCACTGTATTTCCAGTTATTGTAACAGAAATAAGTTATTATTTTTTTTTTAAATATTCAAACCAGGGTGTGTAGATTTAAAATGAAACAGTCCATTTTCGGTTCACTAAGATGAACGGTGAAAGTACTTTATTTTGATTTGTGTAAGAAATATGATGTCAGTGTAACTGTATTTTGTTCTTTTTTTTTTTTCCTGCAGAACCACACCTGTCCTCACCTGTACCCACAATGCCTTGTGCTCATCCGTGACCTGTCATGACCCGGTGAGTGATCACCGAAGCTCGTTTTGGATTGAACTCTGTGTTGATCTCTTTTGCTGGCTGTACAGCAAATTACCCCCTAAGCGGCAGCAGCTTCAGTAGAGAAAATTAGACTCTCCTCCAGGCCACTTCTACCAGGTCCTCTCGGGGAACACTGAGGCGTTCCCGGGACAGCCAGGAGACACGCTCTCTCCAGCGCGTCCCAGGCGGACCCCGGGGCCTCCTCTCAGAACATCTCCCGGGTGAGACGTCCAGGAGGCGTCCTGACCAGATGCCCCGAACCACCTCGGCCGACTCTCAACCTGGAGGAGCAGCGGCTCGACCCCGAGCCCCTTCTGAATGTCCAGACTTTTGAGTTTGGTTGTTTCCCCCTTTTTTTTTATTTTTTATTTTTTACTTGAAGCAGCAGATGTGACCTTCTTGCCATCTTGTCAGAAGAACTGATCAGGAAGCTGTTAGGCTAACCTACATGTAGCATAAACACCGGCTTGCTGCTTGCAACATGCGCCAATAAAGTCATTTTGCCTTGGAAACCCACAAAGCTCAAAAATCCTGCATCAGCAAAAATAAATAAATAAATAAAAAATAAAAAATAAATGATACGACAATAACTTCACACTACACTGAAAATACATATTTGTGCTGCCAGTTTCACACACCTGCAAATTTGCTCGTGCACAAACACGACAAGCTTGTGTCGTTCAGCCGCTTCATTGGAGTGCGGCAGGCCCCCCCAGCGCGCCCCCTAGTGGAAACTTAGAATATCACAAAATGGACTGACGCAATTTCGTGGGCAACATCAACAAGGCGTTTCGAGTTGAGTATAAAAGCCATTTTGCATAAACTTACATAAGCAGAGTGGCAACAGTGCACGTACACTATCTTGTTTTGTATTTAAAAAAAATGCTTTTTCTTGCTAAAAGTAAACAAGCATTGCTTTATTTCTCAAATGAAATAAAGTATGATAAGATATTATAATGTAGAAACTTTGAAGGATCATCACTGTGGCAGCAAGTATCAGAGACGGCCATTTTTTGGCCTCGGCAGGCCGAGCGTCCGTTTCCCTCTCGCTCTGTCACTGCTCAAAAAAAAAAAAAAAAAAAAAAAAAACAATACACTAAAACAT
>CAAKHG010043443.1:0-14216 GCA_901007715.1 Dactylopterus volitans
AAAGATTGGGGGGGGGGGGGGGGGGGGGGGGGGGGGGGGGGGGGGGGGGGGGGGGGGGGGGGGGGGGGGGGGGGGGGGGGGGGGTCGTTGGTAACGCTTCGGCTGATTGGTCAGCAGTTTTCAGCCGTCCAATCAGCAGAGTGGAGGATAATGACTGAGGCTGTGTTGCCTCTCTCCGTCTCTCACTCACTCACATCATATACACGATGTAGTGGACGACACACCAGCGTTGCATTGTGGGATACGGGAGCACAAAGTAGTGCACATCGCTTGTTCACTCAATTTTGCGGTGCATTGTGGGTATTTTGTCGTCCACTATATAGTGGATGAAATCAGCCGCGGAGAATTCGAACAACACTACAAAGTGGCGTATTCACTAAATAGTGCGCTACATCGGTGATGGGGGGCCGTTTCCAACACAGCCTCAGAGAAATCGCACACATTGAAAACATTTAAATTTCTATTATCACAGGCTGAGTCTGAAGAAGAGGGGGAAAAAAAAGTGATTAATCGGGATCAATCACAGCAAATTCCACGATTAAGTCGACTCGGAACTCCGAGCAGGACAAGAACGTTAGAAAACGGCAGCACCATGAGATCTCCCAGTGGCTCATGAAGCCCCCCCAGTCCCATCAGCAGTGCTGTTATGGCTCATATACATATACATATACATATACATATACATGCACTGCGCCAGCGTGGAAGCGTCCGCGCGGCCTCCAAACACTGGCCGGCGCTCACAGATTACATAAGTCCCTCCCTCCCCCACGGCTGCACCAAACAGGAGCCGAGATATCGTGATAAAACAAGACGCATGCAGGAGTAATAATTTCAAAAGTCAAAGGATTCAAAGACATTTTCTTATCGATCTTAAAATGATCCCGGACGGACCGAACAGTCGCCGGGTGCGTCTTAAACACGCAGTCCTGCGGGACAAACGATGGTGGACGAGGCTAACAACCGCCCGACCGTTTACTGTCATGGGTTTTTTTCCAGGCTGGTCCTTTGTTCCGGACCCTCGCCGACGATCCCAGGCCCCCTTCGGAGGCGAGGCTGCCCAGCAGGGAGCCCGATGCCTGGAGATGTCCCGGGTGTTTGAGGCCGCGTCCGGAATGCCGCCCACAAAACTTTAAAACACGGGAAAATCTCCTGCGGCGTCGCTAATCTGACCCTCGAAACTACCGATTAAAATCGATTATTTTGACTAATTGTTTGGTAAAAGGCTTTTTTTTTTTTTTCGTTTTTTTTTTTAATGAGGTCATAATTTTGCTAATAAATCTAAACCCTCGACGTAAGTGACAAACACATAACATGGGGACATAACAGTCAATAATCTGTTTTTTCCTCATAAAAAGACAAAAAAAAACAACAACAACAATAATCTGTTGACAAGGTTCGTCTGTGTATGAAAACTCTGAAATAAATTCAGTCACAAAGCTGCTTGTTAAAAACGATGTCAGAGCAAAAAAAAAAAAAAAAGCTGATTATTATTATTGCTGGATATTTGGCAACTAACCTTTAGATTATTTGTGTCTCATTAACCAAGATGAATCCATCGGCGTCATAAATTCGTTAAGGAAAGGAGAGTGTTTTTGTTTCTTTGTCCTTTGCATTTCCATTTTAACTCTGAACTTTCTGTGCTGGCTGTTAAGAGACCTCCGATCCGACAACGTCTGTTTAAATTGATTGAAAAAGTCCTGCAGCTGCAAAAACCTCATGTGAAAATGGGATAAACCGACATAGTTTAAAGGGCCTTAAAGGGTGCAGCTTGTTAAGTCCATCGATAAGCGGAGATTACTGGACTCTTGAGGCGAATTATCGGCTCGGCCGCGGCGCTTCAGGGTCGCGGCGTTCCGTCCACCTCCATAAACTCTATAAAAAAAATGAAAATAAAATAAAAAAAAATGCTGCTGGGCAGCCGATTGGTCCGTCAGCCAGTCGGCTCCCGTCTACATGTCGGCCTTGACGAAGGAGGCAAACATGCCGTCCTCCTGCTCCAGCAGGGTCTCGGGCTTGTCGTACTCCAGGATGTTCCCTCGCTTCATCACGATGACCAGGTCGGCGGTGAGGATGGTGTGGACGCGGTGCTGCAGACAAGAGAGCAGGGCACACAAGCGCTTTCACTCCCGGCGGCTCAGTAGCGCCGAGGCGCTCGCGCCTCCGCGTGTTCTGCCTGCTCCTCATCCTCCATCTTCACTGATCTGCGCGGAGCTTGAAAACCGAGGGCTGCTTTCGCATTCGCCGACGGAGGCGCACGTTCCCCGCCGCGCCCAATGAGGAACCTGATCTTAAGAGGCGGGTCTACGAGCGGGATTGGTGACGTCACACGGAAACTTCACGTACACAAACACTGAGAGCAGGCCATCCGCATATTCAAAAAGTCTGGAATATTAATAAGTGAGAAGGAGCAGGCGCCACGTTATCGACTGCTAACGTGGAACTTTAACATTTGACAAGTTAATATCCTCTATTACATGTTTGTTTATTGGGTGACATCAACAGTTAACTGTGACTGCCTTGATGCTACAATAAAAATGACACTAAGTGTGGGACTCTCGAGGCTTAACAAGCTGACGGGCTTTCAACCGGCTCTTTTGATTGGTGGGTTGATTGATTATCTGGTGTCAGTAAAGCTGTAAACTACTTTAAAAACTAGGCCTGCGATCTTAATGGCGCCCCAGAGAACCGAAGGCGGTCCCAGACAAGCGACCGGGTTAATGTTCTGGATCCTATCTGATGTCATTTTATCGTGTTTAGAGTCATATTAATAACAGTTTTGACTCATGTTTGACGTTCTGAGTTTCATTCAGAACAGATGCAACCGTGGCGGTTCCACCGATTCCAATCCCACTAATATTCTACGACCGAATAAGTAAGTTAAGTTGTTAATAAATGGTCTTTAAAAAGGTCAAGGAGGGTAAAACAGTCCGAAGATACTAGCAGGGAATCGGGAAAACACAAAATATTCACATAATCAAACTCATTAATTTAGCATCAGTATAGCATTACGCTAACTAAATCCTCTAATTTTGAATCGCATTCCTGCCAATGGAGCCGCGTGAATCTTACACACTGCTCCTTTAACTAGCAGCATCTAATCCACACGGTGAGACTGCATGCGCATGAAGTATCTGTGGAGAAGCATGCAGAAGTACCAACCAGGCTGTCAGAGGGCGGTAAGACTTCAGCAGAGGCAGACTCCAGCCAGGACGGAGGAGAAGTGGGAAAAAATAAACAAAAACACAAGAAGTAGAAAAGGAAAGCAGGAAGTGGACACGGGCCGATCCGGGTCTACTTGTTAGTCCTCACTAGCACACCGAAGAGGCTGTCCTCCTGTGCTAGCAGGTTGGGACCCGAGTCATTTTCCACCAGGATCCCCGAGGAGAAGACCAGCACCTGCTCGGCGTCCAAGATAGAGGACACGCGGTGCTGGCGTGGCGGGACGGCGGGAGCGTGGCGGCGGAGGGGGAAAAGCGCAGAGGGGATGAAAATGGCGGTGGCAGGAGAGTAAACACGAGGCAGCAAGTGGAAATAAAAATAAAAGGGGGGAGTGGGGGGGTGGAGAGAGACAGAGAGGACAGAAGAAAAGGAGAGCAGATAAGTGAGAGAGGGCCGACTTCTCATGGGGGGAAAATTCACCACCATTCCAAAACACGGCGAGGGATTAACGGCTTTCACCATCCACGCCGGCTACGTTTACGCTCACTATGCCGGTCATGTGAACAGCAGAGCCCGCCTGGATGTTCCTGCTCACACCGGCATTAATCCCTTAACATTTTTATGGACATGTGCATGTTCGGGAAATGAACCTCAATTTGGGTTTTCGCATCGGTTTGCGACACGTTTCTGGAGAACTTGCAGTCGACAGGAATGTTAGTGGAATATTCATTTGGCATGTAAATGGCTTAGTCAGATTAAGGGCAAAATATTGTAAATGCAGCCGCTGATGCATGAAAAGTGGAGAATTTTCCCTTTAAATACACTAAATGCACTTTCATCTCTGTGTTAGATCCTGTGCGAAAAAGTCGTGAGTGTGGAAATGGGAAAAGATGCAGGAGAAAGGAAAAGCCCAAGGTGTTTCGGGACGCGGAAATCTGACCCTCAAGTTTGGACCGACCCGAAAACTTACTGCGATTGTAACGACCGTCCGGTCTGCAAACGCGGTCATCACAACCTTCTGCAAGATGTTCTCCTGAGGAAACAAAATAAACATGGCAACGGTATTTAAGACGGGAAATGTTACCTGACCAACGCAGCTGCTTTTACACTAAAAGCTGTCGTTACATTGGCCAGGAAGGTCGCGTTTTCGGCTGAGACGAGACTTTAACGTCATTCTAAGCTGAACACCAAACCAGGTAACGGTTTCGATAAACTCGCTGGAAACAGCAGCCGGGGAAGAGCTTGTAAAATTTTGTCTGTTGGATTCATATTTTTGGCATTTACATTAGTCAATGGACATTTAAGTGGGAAAAAAAATCGGGCAATTTAGGTAGATAAATGTTAAAATCCATTACAATGTATGATTTGATTGAGGAAAAGTTTTCATCGTATCTTCAGGATGAAAACCTGAAGATACGTTTTGAAACCGTATCCAGACATGGAAACGAAGTCGTCGCAAACACTTTCATTTCATTGGGGTCGTTTTCCTCGCGTCGCTGCAAGTTGTCAAGATATAAACACACACACACACATGCATGCACGCACGCACGCACGCACCGTGGCCATGTCGATGGACGCCGTGGCCTCGTCCATGATGAGGATGCTGCTCTTCCGGACGAAAGCTCGAGCCAAGCAGAAGAGCTGCCTCTGCCCGACGCTGAAGTTCTCCCCGCCCTCCGTCACGATGGCATCTGAACGCGGGCGGAAACAGTTCGGTTCACAGGTGTCACGTTATCGTCTGACTTTGCTCGCCACGCGGAGGCTGTTTTAAAAGACGGCGGCGGTTGCGCCCTCGGGTACCTAATCCTCCCGGCAGCGCCTTCACCATGTTCTTCAGCTGAGCAATCTCCAGCGCCTCCCAGAGCCGGTCGTCGGAGCACGTCCTCTCTGGATCCAGGTTAAACCTGCGAGAGGACGCAGGGCGGTCAGGTTTACACGTCCGTAATGATGTGAGGCCTCGGATGACTACAAGCAGAAACCATCATTTCTGACCAAATTTGACTGATAACACGTTCATGTTTATCAGAAACTTTAAATGCAGAATTATATGCCAACTTTTCAAAATGATTTCATGAGCTTGCTGAGAGCAAGTAATAAGTAATTTGCATCACTGCAATAAGTCTGAGATGAAGATATAATGATGAAAAAACAACGTTAACCTTGAAAACCTGAAAAACAAAATATCCACAAAATTACTATTGTTATTACTGATTTTTTGCAGGTGATTCACTGTCCACATTTCAACTATCAACATCCAATTCCGGCCTCCTTCTTAAGCTTTTAAGAAATTAGCGGCAAAAATAACCACGCGGTAACCGATTTGCCTCGTGTTCCCACAAAATGTGTGTGTGAGTGTGTGTGCGTGTGCATGTCGTAGTCACACTGTGTCAGAACATTACAAACACATCTAAAATAACACTGCGGAGCAGTTACTGTCGACCATTCACCTCAAGCTCACATTCATGTAAACAAGAGCCTCGGCGATGCCAAGACACACACACACACTCACTCTCTCTCTCTCCCTCTCGTACACACACACACACACCCACGCATACGCACACACACTTACTTATCTGGAGCGGCATATCTGTCCAAACAAATAGCACATGCTCTTTGTCTTTTGTAACAAACAGAGTCCCTGTATCGTCTGGTAACACAAACAGAGCGGCCGCGGGTGCGTATGACAGGAGGAGGAGGTCCTCCGTCCCTCCGGCGACCTCGCCGGTCCATGACGTCTGTGACAAAAGTCAGATTAGGTCCAAGCCGAGTTCCCACTGCGCTCGCAACCGCTAACCCCCACAGCTGGGACTTGGGTGTCGTCATGTGACGGCCGTCTCTCGGGCCTCAACAGTCAGACTATAACTTACATCTTAACTATGTCCGATTAGACGTTTGCCTTAAAAGTTTACCACGACCAGCATGCGAGTTATACCACAAAAGTGTGATTACGTCGACCTTAATTCAGTTCAAATGGATGTTTGTGCCAAATCTGGACAAATTCCCTGCAGGCGCTCCTGAGAAAACCGTATCAACGAGACTGGGAAAGGTGTGATGTCACAATGACCTTGACCTTTGTCCTCCGATCACCAATATCTAATCAGTTCATCCTCGCAGGTTGACCTTCAGGATACAAAAAAGGCCATTTCAACATTTTGTTATGATTGTTTGATAACACAAAGAGCTACGGCCAAACAGGTGTTTTGCAAGGTTGCAGTGACCTTGACCTTTGACCACCGAAATGTAATCAGGGAGAAATTCCAATCAAGTATTCCTGAAGTCTCACATTCACCAGACAGGGACAGACATGAGGACACAGGGACAGTGACCTTTCACCTAAGGCCATCAAAATCAAATCAATACGTCCTTGAACTCAAATCAACATTTGTGCCAAATTAGAAAAAAAAGGGGTGGGGTGTATATGATGTGTTATTATATCACATAATCCCATTTTATCCTTCTAGATGTTTGTGGAATTTTGTCATGATCAGCAGAGAGTTACATCATCCATGACCTTTGACCACCCAAATCTAATCGGTTCACATGTGAGCTCACATGTTCCTGCTTGTATATGTACCAAATCTGAGGAAATTCCATCCATGTATCCCCGACCGACACACAGGGATCTTGACCTTTCACCTCTGGCCATCAAAATCAAACGTCTTGAACCCGAACTGACATTTGTGCCAAATTAGAAAGAAAAGAACATATGAGAATTTACATTCTAGATGCAAAACATCTACATGGAGTAAAATTTTTACCCTTTTAAGACATTTGAGTGGACTTTTTTGGTCCATCAACGTTGACCTTTGACCACCAAAGTCTAACCGGTTGGTCCTTGAGCTGGGGTCGACGTTTGCGCGTCGTCACACGGGCTTAATGACACTCCAGCATAAACAGGAAGTTGCACTTATTTGTGAGCAGTCAGGGTGAGGACAGCGGCGGGAGCGAAGGTCAAGACTCCACCTGGTACCAGATGGGGGTGGGGTTTAAGTCGTGCCGGGCTCGGTTTTGAGGGTGCGTGCCGGTACCTTATGGATCCGCTAAACAACACGGGGTCCTGCAGGATGATGGAGAGCCGGGACCGGAGCGTCTGCAGGGGAAGCTTGCAGATGTCGATGCCGTCGATGAGGATCTTTCCTGCGGGTGCACAGACACATGATGGCGCGTGTGACCTCACTCGAGGACGCTGCGGCATCTGAGCTACCTCACTCCCCCCCGCGGGTCTTCCGCTTTAAGACTATTTCGGGGTACGGAAATTAAGGACGTCCTGCGCAGCTAAGCAGAGAGAACTCTCACTTGGACGCTGCTTCGTTTCACTGCTTTATAAGGGAATGCCGCTGACACAAATGTCTTAATTCACTGTTTAATAAAAAAGTCTGAGCAGCTGTGTCTCGCAGCTCTGTGTGCGCACGAGTGTGTGTATGTGTGCGTGCGTGCGCGAGTGTGTGTGTGAGAATGGAAAAAGTGACTGCGTAATCTCATCTTTGCCCAAATAATCTTTCTGGGAGCAGTCGCCCTCGTCACAGAATAAAGACAGAATGGCTAGGACGTGCTTTTCCAAATCAAATAAATAACTATATAAATATATATTTTTTGAGCCTTCTGGACTTGTCATCTTGAGGAAATACAGCCCCGTACCCTGGAAATGTCTAAAAGAGACCGGACAGGGTCTTTGGTTAGGCTTTTTTTTTTTTTTAAACGTCTGATTGTAGGAGCCACGTCGAGTCCTCCTGTGAAACAGACACAGGAGGGGCTGAAAGACTTTTGCAGGTTCTGATTTAGGGAGACCCGCACGCCTGTTTGAAAGGGCTGAAATGCAAGCAGAGATGGTAAAATAAACTTTTTCTTTAACGTAAACACACGCCGCGGCGGGGCAGAGTGGACGGAGGGCGCTCGGAGATGCCGTAGAAAAACCCTCTGGACTGAATCTACATTTAACTTCAACTGGCCACTTAATCACCTCCGCCTCTTTAAGTGGTGATTATTCCCGGTACTCGCGGCTTATTTCAATATGTCCATGTATAGCCGGTGATGCTGGCGTTGTCATAGCAACCCTGTCCACTGTGTTTAGGTTACTGCGGCGCTTGTTTGTCTGGAGTAATTTCATGGCTGGCTTCAGTGGAGGAGTTTAGGGGTCCAGGTTTAGGACGACGTGGTTGGTCGGAGGCCGGAGCTAATGAGGACCGGCTTCATTACCGTGTATGGCTGTCAGCACCATCACGCAAAAATCACTGATTACATTATTGTCGTGATTAATATTAATGTTCACATTAATGTTCATCATCATTCACATTGTTATTGTTTGCCTCCATACTGTATCATCGTTCCGATTATCACAATTGTTCACTGTTATAGGTAATATTAACATTATCATTACTTCTGTTAACATTCACATTATTATTACTATGCCTACTGTGATCGTTAGCGTTCCCACTATCACCAATATCACCTACATTCAGATTTTAATTTTTATCATTTATCTCATTATTATACTGATAATTATTCGTGTTAACATTCCATCATTTTCTTTATCTTCAAACAAATGTTTATATTGTAATATTCACAGTACAATTGTCGTCATCCTTAAATAACATGTGATTATTAGCATCGTCATCAACATTCACATGATCATTTATCAACCACCAACCATTCCGACCAATCAGCAGCCATCGTTGCTGGTTATTATTAATTTTATGATTGTTGCCGTTACCATGCTAGCTTGTATGTTAATGTGTTCTCTTCCCTCCCCTTTGTCAACCCAACCAATCCAGGCAGATGGCTCCGCCCACCTCGAGTTGGGTCCGACTCTGCTTGACGTTTTCTTCCATTAAAGGAAGGTTTTATTGCCACTCTTGGGTCTCCATAAACTGTGATTAGTGCGGTCTAGACCTGCCTGATATGAAAGGGGCCCAGGGATTACTTCTGTTGTGATATAAATAAAACAGAATCAAGCTGAAAACATGCACGAATTATTTAAGTACTTTGAACTCTTAATAACTGTATAACTGTTTAATATTTATCCACAAATTTAAGCAAATCCTGGATTCTTTCTTTAACGCTGCCAGGTGGGGCACTTCACATTGGCCTCGGCGGGGCTCTGCGCTCCCACTTTCAGTTAAATATATAAATTATTTACATATGCATCTTTTATCATCAATTAATTCCAACAAAGCATCGCAGCCAGGCCCTCTGGTTTCCACCAAAGACATAAATATAACAAAATTTAACAAAGAAAGCTGCCGCAACTTAAAGCCAGTAATTCCCAGAAAGTCGCCGCCGTGGGATAAACACTCGGGCACATGTGTAGGTGAGAAAGTAAACATGCCGCGGCTCGAACAGATGAATGTGCTGCATTAATAATGTGCTGCGCCGAGCAGCCGGAGGGGAGCAGACGCTTGGTTTGCCAGCTCAAACATCCAATGACAAGCGCTTTGGGGAAGAGCCGCAGACAGAGGAGCTCGTTGTTACTGCGCGTGGCAGAATAAACAACACAGGCGTTCAAGATTCCCTCGTGGTTCTTGCGGTGTAACTGGCATAAACAAACGTGTGTCGTCAGATTGATGCCGATTTAAGTGGGGCTGCAGCGACTAATCGACGACTAATCGACGACTACTCGACGACTACTCGACGACTAATCGACCACTGAATCAATCGCCAACTACTTTGATAACCGACTAATCGTTTAGAGTCTTTTTATTAAGAGGAAAGAGTCCAAAATTTCTGATTCCAGCTTCTTGCACGTCAATATTTTCTGCTTTCTCAAGTCTATGACAGTATAAAGTGAAGAGCTTTGGGTTGTGGATTGCTGGTTTGAGGACGTCTTCTTGGGCTTTGGGGAACAGCAAAAGTATTTCTTACCTGATTACTCGATGGAATAATTGATAGAATACTCCATTACTAAAATAATAGTTAGCTGCAGCCCTGCACTAAAGTCCTGAATATGAGATGTATCCAGGGTGTCACGGAAATAATCGTGATTGGTCAAATCGAAAAATTATCGAGTAGTTAACTACCAAAATAGTCGTTGTTTGCTGCCCTAGATTGAACCGACCAACAAGCACCTGCAACAACATCATGATCTATGTACCTGTAAGCAACAGCTAATATTCTAAAAGTGCATCTCCTTTATCTTGCTAGTGGATCAGGTGAACCCATCAAAGAAGAGCTTGATTACTTAGAACCCAGATGGGGGCTGCTGGGGCAACGTTACCAAACGGAGGCGAGATGAGGATGTGCGCTGCCCCTCTCTCTCGCTCGTCTGCTCCTGGAATGTTGGGACCCACCTTCGAAAATGTCCACCATGTTGAAAAGGGCCAGGGACAGGGACGACTTCCCGCTGCCGGTGCGACCGCAGATTCCCACCTAAGAGGGAGGAGAGGCTTCGCTGTAACACGGCGGTGCGACATCGGCCGGCGGTGTGATAATGGGGCGGCAGGGTACACCGCGTGCCTCGCCCGCCGGCGCCGGCCCGCCACTTCAAAGGAAGCGTCCGCGCTTCCGCAAAACTCGCAATTCTATTTAACATTCCGGTCCGCACTTGTTATTCCGATCAAGGCCAGGGGAGAGCTGCTCGAGATGTTATCTAAGTCGGCCAGCTGTCTTGCACGTGAAAGCTGCAGAAACTTCTCAAAATGTTCGGCCTTTTTTGGCACAGGTTGGGAAAGCTTCGCGTTTTCTACAAACTTTTTAATTGTTTTGTTTTGTTTCAGATTTAAATCGTTATTCCAAGAAAAAAAAACGTTACAATAGCTGCACGTGCGGTGATGTCAGCTGATGCTGCTTTTTACGTATTTTGCCCAATTCTACACGCCACACGACAGAAAACATCTAAATATATAAACCATCCAATTTTGACATCTTTCCAATATTGACACTGCTGGTTTTGAAACTTTTTTCTCTTCAGCATCAATTTCGAAACTTCTATTGAGCCCTCAGCAGTCAGTAACTGGATGCTTCATGGGGATTTATGGGAGCCGCCCTCCTCGTTTAATCACTGGACTTTGCTGCCATGATTTCAGTAACGTGGCCCGCGGACCCGCCTCCCTGCACCACTTCAGCTAATTTACCGTCATCATTTCATTCCATTGTCCCTGTGAGTTAGATTGTGAACTAATATGTTACATCCCTTTTTTTTTTTTTTTTACAATCCACATCTGTAAACTAAAGATTTGCTTGTGCATAAAAGAAAAAAAAAAAACCTGGATCAACAAATTACAACCTTTCAGTGCAGCTGAAGCTAATAGAACGCTGAAAAGTGATGCAAACAGTTCCTGCCGGTGTAACCGACAGGCGTTAACGACTTACAAGCTGCAGCGCTGGAAACAAACCCGCTGAAGTACTATCTGGACAATATTTCACTGCGGGAAGTGGTATATTGCATCATCATGGCCAGAAATGATTATAACTTTTAATCTTTCCTTTGGAGGCAGTACAAAGGAAACTGAGGTGTGAGCGAAGATGGTTTCCATCAAGACTTGGAAGCTGAAGGAAACTCGGTCATGTTTAACACCTTCGTCACATCCTGCGCCAGCCAGAGAGGATTATTTATAAAAGCACTTTTCTCAACGGGTTTGCCAGGGTGCTTCACGTAAGGCAGGAGCGGCCGGTAGAGCGGCACACTCCAACCACGGAGAAGGATAAACTGTGTACGTTTAGCGAGCGGCAGTCCAGTCGGTGGAAGGCCGGCGTCTGTGACGAGAGCTCGGCTGTCAATCTGGTGCCATTTTCCAGCCATTTAGGGACACAGAGTGCGAGGTTGTCGGGTGCAGAGCAGATCAACATCGTTCTTCTCACTTATCCTGCTCCACGATCAGTTTAGATTAGCGCTGTAACTCATAATTTGCTGTTATTAATTGCTTTTTTTTTTCCTTCTTCAGACTGACGCTTGTGATAATGGAAATTTAAATGTTTTTAAAAATTTCTCCTCTCTGTCCTTATCATCTATCTTAATTGAGCAGCAGTTTTTTTTTAGCCATCCAATCAGCTGAAGCGTTACCGATCTCCTCACTTCCAGGTTTGGTTAGAGGTCCACGAGTACCCCGGTGCTGGGATGTAGCCTGTCGTGGCCGCGTAGCCGAGGCTTTAGTGAGGCGTTAATGACGAATCACTTCTGTGGTGGTTAAGTCGGCTTTTGCAAACTGAGCGATTTAGTTGGGTTTCCAACAAAGATCCATCTGGCAACTTTTTTAAAGCTAAACTTTCCTCCAAAACTCCAACCTCCTCGGCCAGAACGCTTTGGACGTTTTTATAAGTTACAGGATAATTCCTTTTGATTTTCTATTGCTTCTGTCGGCCGGTGGTTGTCATAGGTCAACATGGCAGGAGGTAAATCAGTCACAGCTGTGTCCTGCGTGTTCTAATGATTTTTTTGTCAGCAGCAAATGTTACGAGCTCATTTGGGCAGAATTATTTCATGTGTGTGTGTCTCTCCATCTCTCTCTTTGTCCTGGGTCTGTCAGAACATTCCTTCGGCCTATAGACTGGGCACTATGAGGTAACATTGGAGTGTGAGGTGGCGTCCCTCTGTCCCTGCATCAGTGTGTGAATCCCCCCCGTTTGCGGTTGCCTTAATACATGCAAGAGTGCGCACTAAGCAAACAGAAAAACTCTGTAGAGGACTAGGAGAGCGCCTGTCTGGTAGCCCAGACCTGAGCCATTAACACCAGATGCAGACTGTGGCAGGACAAATAGGTTGTTTAGAGAAGATATTACTCTTGTAAAACTACACAACTTTAATCCTACGAGTCCTGATGTTTGCATCCAGTGTCGCAAAGAAAAGGGCACTTTGTTTCATTGTATTTGGGGGATGTGAGAAACTTTTTTGGAAAGACTTCCTCCAGGTTAACTTCGAGATTAACAGAACATGTTATCCCTCTGGATGCACTTTTTTTTTTCCTGGGCAGTTTCGACTATGCGGAAGAAAACAATATTGGATGAATTTCTGCCCGTTTCCGGCCAAACGTATTATTTCTTTAAGATGGAAGGACACGCATGGACAAAAATGTGCAGTAACCTTGCAAAGGGAAAAACTGACCGATCACGTTAAAGGAAAGATTCAAGACTTTTATCTGGACGCCGTCTCTGCAATATATCACTGACACGAATCTGTGGACTACCAAGTTCTAAGTGCCGTATTTGTTGCTGTTGAGAATGTGGTGCTGTTTGGGGTCGCGTGGAGTCACGGGGACGGTTTTAATGTTCATGTGTGCGTTTGTTTTTTTTACCTGGTATAACATAAAAGCAATAAAAAACATTTGTGTGGGTTAAAAATCTGCTTTGAATGTCGTATGTATAGATTTAGTCATTATGACAACAAAAACTCCTGCAGAATGACAACCGCCTCTCTGTAAAGTGCGTCATGGCAGACATTGTGGCAGTAAAACTACAAGATCTATTATTTTGAGTAAGTTTAGACAAAAAAAAAAAAAAAAAAAATCGAAAGCAAATCACTTTAAAACATAAAAAAATTCCACCTCTGCGGCGCACAGCCACCGCTGCATCGCACGGCCTCACGCCGGATTACCTTCTGGCCCGGTTTGATGTAGGCGTTGACGTGCTTGAGCACGGGCTTGAGCATGGGGTCGTAGCGCACACACAGGTCCTGGATCTTTATGTCGCCGTTCAGGGGCCAGTTCTCGGGCACCTGGGATGCGTCTACAGGGGAGGGAAAAAAAAAATCCCGTCTGACTGACTCCTGCCATTTTCTCCGAGGCCCATGAGAACAGAGACCGGCGTGATAGCAGACCAGACGAGGCCTCGGCCAGCCGCCCGCCAGTAGCGCATCTCTAAATCTCTAAGTGCTGGCTTGTGTAAACCAGACTGCACAGACCATATGGACCGAGTCATAACACTGCAGATAGCGTTGGTCGTGTAAGTGCTACTTCATTTGAAAATTGCGATCTTGAGCCTTGTCGTGCATCCACATTCAAGTATTGAATAATTTTAAATATGCACGATAGTTAACTCACATTTACTCAAGACCGTGACGAGGAAATCGGTTTTATTAGGACTTTTAAAAGAGTGAATGCCTCGCAGCAACATGCTGCCTTTATCATAAC